>WTSP01027518.1:0-67936 GCA_025331215.1 Actenoides lindsayi | reverse complement strand
AGCCATCCATTGCAGAACTCCACTCATGAGAGTCATCCCACCATGTTTCTGCAATGGCGACTACGTCATAGCAGACGCACTTCACAATGGCTTCCAGCTCCTCCTGTTTGTTGCCCATGCTTCGTGCATTTGTGTAGATGCACTTGAGCCGGGCTAGTGACTTCTTGCCCAACAATGACCTGCCACCCTTTTGCTCAACTTTGGCAGGTCCAGTTTTATCCCCTTCCCCCTTCGGACCTAGTTTAAAGCCCTCTCAATGAGCCCAGCCAGCTCATATGCAAGGATTCTTTTCCCCCTTGGAGACAGATGAACTCCATTTGTTCCCTGCAGACCCCATGCAGCATAAAGCTCCGCATGTTCAAAAAACCCAAAACGCTGTTGGTGGCACCAGCACATATTAATCAGGTGGGTCTTCCTGCCTCTTTCAGTATTCCTCCCTGTCACCAAAGGAATGGTGGAATTATTTAAGTCTTTCTTTTATTTCACAAAATGGGCGAATCTCAAAGCTGTATATCAAGTACCTGGATTTATTTGTGCAATTAGAGGTAGCTAGACAGCTTTCAGCAAAAGATAATTCACTCTCTCAAAAAAAAAAAATTGTTAATCAAAGTATGTTTCCATTCAAGACTTAACAGGTCCCATGGCTGTGTGGTTTCCTGATGACTTGCCTGCCACCTCAGCCACCAAACTGGGAAAGCCTGGTCAAAGACTCCATTGGGGCATCAAAGTTTATTAACCGTCAGGAGGCAGGTGAGCCCAAAATGGAGGGCAATCAGGCACTGAACTTCCCTGTGAAATGGACTTAACTTTCCTTGTTCTGTTGACACTTTTGCCATCATTTGCAATGGAAATTAAAAATTTCTATGAGAAGATAAGTCACTGGAAACTTTGAAGTATTCCATATAGAAATTCATTTGTTTGTCATCGTATATGGACTTGAACAACAAACACTACATATCAGGGACATAATGGAAACGAGGAAATAGCTGCTTAAGGGATCAGCACTCAGGCTATGTAAAGCATGAAGAGGTGATCCTCCTGACAGGGGGGGAGGAAAAAAACACAAACCTGAGCACACAATTAATATTGTACATGCACAGGGACCAAGCTGACTTTGAGTCCATCTAGCATTTCCAAGGAAGGGAAGCTTCCCAAATGCTGTCCTGATTTGAGTGAGAACAGAACTAATTCTGTTCAGTGATTTTTCTTTTCAGCTCACTTCTCCTAACTAACTGCACTTTCTGAAATTAGCAGCCTGTTTTCACAGGCAGTGTCTGCTTCTAGCAGTGATAACACCCCATGTTTAGAGGTAGTACCAAGGGTTGGTGTGCAGACCAAGGCCACTGCTGGATCTTGTGTACCGCATTTGGGAGTGCAGAAAGTAAAAGGCTGCACCTGCAGGGAGGAGCAGACAGGACAGGTGGCCCCAAACTGACCAGGAGGTATTCAAGCACATATATGTCATATTTGATATAAAGCTGAGGGATCATAAGGGTCAAGCTCCACTCTTCCAGTTTCTTCCTAGCTTCTTCAATAGCCGGCATCTGAGGGACACTCTGTCCATTCTGCCTTTGATCCCAATCTGTGTGTTCCTGAATCTGGTGCCAGAAACCAGCTCCTGAACACAGCTGCTGTCTGCTGCTGGGCCCAGTCTGGGGCTTTCCCAGTGCCTGCTCCACAGCATCAGTGGTGATGGCAATGTAATTGCCATCAGGGGGGTAGCTGGGTTCAGTACTGGTTTTGCATATACTTGTATATATTCCATTTTTATAATTTTCATTTTCACTTAAGCTGTTCTAGTTTCCTTTTCTAACCGCTAAGTCTCTCTCCCTTATTCCCCTTTTCCTCCCCTTTGGGGAGGGAGAAGGGTTAACAGAGAGTGTCTGTTATAGGTCTAGCAGGCTGCCCTCACCCTAAACCATGACAAGTACTCTCCTAGTTGATGATCTTTTAAAATAGATTTTGTGCATATAAAACTGGTTTGAGTTCACAGCAACACTTCTTATGACTCAGTGTGGCAAACAGCCAGATGAAGATCACATTCTCACTAACAGCCTCATTCTTCTCAGTTCTATTTCAGAGCTCACAGCTACCTGAAATAGATTACTTGCATTAAAAATAGTCTGCTATGTAGCACTGCATACCTTTGAAAACCTGCAACATTTGAAGAATCATAAAGATATAAAGATAGAATGGACTATCAGATGACCTAACTTTCCCTTGGATCTACCAAACCTACTTTCTTTGAGTGCTTCTTGCTGATGTGTTTAAAAAAACCCAAAAAAACCCAACAAAAAAAGCAATGGAGTGCGTTTTGAGGAAAACTGAATGATCCTTCAGATTGCCAAGTTTCCATTTCATCTCATTCCTCCATGGGTTATGTCCACACCAAGAAATTCAAGCATTCCCAGGAACATCGTGTTAAACCGCTAGAACAGTCCCAGAAACCTTTTGGCATATTCTACATAACACTTTCCAAAGCTGCTCCTGAGAATGACTGAGGAGTTAGCATACACCACAGACCTTTCCACTAGGCAGTTGGCATGCAGCTGCTACTTTTTGGAGAGGTGAGTTAATTTACTAGCCTATGACATTCTATGACAGTTGGTTTAAGTACTTGGGAATGCTCATGGCACACTTAATTTACTGCTATGGATAAATCCATAGGGAACAAAATAACCCAAACAATCAAAGGGTCAAAATGTCCATCTGGCATCAAGGGAGTAGTATGACTAGAACTGGACAAGAGGATGAGGGAAGTTACTATTCAGTCATGTTTTGTCACACACACATACATGCATATGCATGTCATACAAAGACTTAACTACTTAACCAGGGTATCTCCACTCTTCTGGTGTAGCAGTCTTAAGTCTGTTTTGCTGCTAATAACTAAAAGTTATATAACCTGTCCCTATTGCAGAAGTTATTATCTCTCAATTTTGCAAGGATTTTCTACCATTTGTTTAGGTGTTGTTTTCACATTAAGTACAGAAGAATGCCCCAGATCTACTGAGCTGGAAGTAATCACATTATGTACAATAAGAGTCAGAAAATTCTGTGCTAGAAATACCTCATATGTGGTGACTGAAAAAATAAAACAGACGAAAAATGAAAGGCAGGTTGTAGGTACCCCACAAATAGGGTGAGTCAAGAATTTTAATCTATATTACTTCCTAGCTGCATTACAGATTTTCTTGTACCTCAGGAAAGTCATTCAACATTATTGGATTTATATTTTCCATATAAGCACGTTGATTCAAATGTCACTTAGAAGAAGCTTTGGTGCTTGAAACCATTCACATTTTTAAATTACTTTGTTTTTTTCAGTTGGAAACAGCCATTAGGATGCAAAATATTACTTCGAAGTCTGAAACGGCTTTTGAGTTCTGCTCAACCATGTTCTGATATGCAAAAAACCAGTAAATTAATGACAGACAAATGTGCTTGGCATTTCATGTGGCAAAATAGTAATGACTATTTTATTATAAAATGGAGTCAAAAAATAAAAAATGTATAACATCAATTTGCATACCTGTATTTATACTGCCAGCATGATTTCAAATGAGAATAGCATCCTAAGTAAACATAAGTAGGAATTTATTTAACTTAGAGTCAGGCAGAAGCAGAGAAGATATACAGTTTGAAAGAGCTATCATTTTTCCATAGAAAACTCCTGATTCTATTTGTAAATATCTGTAAGTCACATAAAGCAGAGATCTCTTAACATGTATAATCTAAGAGAAAGGCAATGGGAAAGAAACACTTCCTTATGTCTTCAAAGAAGCTGCTGTCTTTTAGAGTTGTTATTCATCCCAGTCACTAACAGCTGCATACACTATGTTTTAAATTCATGGCTTCAAAGAATTTCATACAGCAAGAAAAACACCTATACCCTGTCAAAAGTTCAGATGAATAAACTGTGAGGTGTAAAACAGATTTACATCCTTATTCTTTGGTATGTAAAAACCCAAAGATCACCTCTAATGAATAGACCTCTTAGCCTTCAACTGTTTTGCACAGATTTGGGTTATTTTGTTGACTGGCTTGTAGTCAAAAGACACATGTAGTTATAAACTATTAAATTCATAAAATGAGTCATCCCACACAAGGAAGAAGCTGAGTGTTATGAGATAATCTGGCACAGAACTACAGATGAATCTAATTTGTAGAAAACCTACAGATCCAAGTAACACCGAACTCTACTTGCATAGACAGGAACTCAAATATTTAGCAAGACAAAATTCCCTAATTTGACTGTCCAAGTGATCTGACAAACTGGCATAACAACTCCAGCACATAGCTTGTTATGACTGTGTAATACACATATGTGCTCACTTATCCCCCAGATGGTGCCATTCCAGCAAGGTCAGGCCCCTGCCATGCAGGTTTGCAAACCATAAAGCTGACTCCTCCTTTCTGTCCAGGCAAACACTGCACAGTTCAGGTCCTGCAATTTTCATACATTTTAGATGAAAAATCTGTCTTCTCTCATCAAAGCTGCTGGGGTCTCTTTGTAATGCATTCAGGACTTGGCATGCTTCAGAAAAATGTAATGCTTATCAGAAGTAATTAACACAATACAACTGAAGCAAAGATTGAACTAGTCAGGGAAGGAAAGAGCTAGTAAGCTTTTTATTGATGGCCAGGTAACTTAACTTGCACGTCTCTCCCTTTAAGCAAGTATGGGCATTGTATTAATCTTTCCAACTCCATCAGCAGATGGCAAACCTTAGGCAGCCAATGAGCAATATGGTTTCTTTGCTAGATTTCTGTTCATGGTCTCCTGGGGAAGTGTATGCTTTATACCAAGGAGCCTCAGTACTCAACAGGTTTAGCACCTAATACTTATTCTCTCTTCTTCATGTTAGTTCATATGGCTGTACACTTGGCAAGTGAGGAGAAGGTGTTCATCTGCATAAGGCCGTTCTTTCTATGGAAAGGAGAGGAAGGGATTTTCAAGAAACACCTTCCCATCCTTATGTGATTCTGAGACCAATCACAGTTTCTAGTAGTAACACCTGCATTGTGGAAACAGAATTTAGTCTACTATGTCCCTAAGGAGAAATTTTGTATACTTCACCTAGAATAAAACTCTGAATTGTACAGAAATATTCAGAGGAAGCAACGGGATTCACTCAAGAACACTATTTCATGTGCGGAATTATTAAGATGATCTCTATTAGCCAGAAAATGAGATCCCATTACTGAAACACTTGTGAAATGTTTATGAAGAATTTGAAGGAAAGATGTTAATAAGTAATTTGATTGAGAATTATTAAAGAGCCATTTCATTTTTACAATTGTAAAGTCTTTCTTTATACACAGTACAGTTATTGTGAGCACTTCTGAGGCTCTTTATTTTACTGTTGATGTAGATGACTGGCATTGCAGGCTCCTTTCCTTCCCATATTGAAAGAGCAGTTGAGCTCAGCACTCTGTGGATGGTCATACCAGCAATTGACACAGGCAGGTCATTAGCATATTGTAACATCATACTGCAGTGTTTATGGATGAGATACTATTCATTAAAATCTGTTGGATTCTTGTGCAAAACTCAAGGAACTCAGAATGTTTTATTTCTGATACATCACTGAACTGAAGGGAAGGAGAAGTGGGCAATGAAGAACCCAGGAATCAATTTGGGGCGAGTGGTGCAGGTAGGAAGGCCAACAAATTACAGAACTCTTCCTACAGCCTTCTTTTCCAACCTGGCACAAATTATACCCATTATCTAGTATGTATCTGCCTTTATAAATAAATAAAACAAAAATATCCAGTATTTGGTATTGTCTATATGCGAAACCCCAAAGCATAAAAAATGTCTACTTGAGCATGTTCATGAGAAAGATGCTGTGGTAGGGGTAGAGGCTACAATGAGAGGCATCTGAGGAAGGCTGACCTTGTGAGGAAAGTAGCTCTGAGTAGGAGGAAAATACTAGGATGAACTTTGGGGTACAGCTGGTTCTAAGGCAGGAAGGAGGAGACTTGGACTGCATGGAGGAAGGGGTTTGTGGGGGTTGAGATAAGCCAGAGGCTCCTTAGACCAAACAAGCTGGGAACTGGGGGCAAATTAGAACTCAGTTTGAGGGGTGGGTCTCACACCCCATACACAATATAGCCTATTTCCTATCTTAAGTTACCCATCATCAGCTTGCATACATTAACCCCAGCCTCCTGTTGCACATACTTTACATTTTGAGATTTAGCAAGCCCACAGGTGATACCAGGATCTTGTTATGGAAAAGGCACAATGAGACTTTCCCATTTAAATGTCATTATGACATTGTTACTTTTGTACTTGCTTGCTAAAAGTCTAATCTACAAAACCATGAAGTTTGTAAGTAAACAGAAATCTGTAGCACTGGAATCAAAGTACTTTTCTTTCTTCTTTTTTCCTTTTTTTTTAATCTTACAAAAATAGGGACTAACTGAAAAACTTACATCTGGAGCTGATTTCTCTCAACTGTTCAACTGGTTTTAAGTGTTCAGTTTTAAGTTTGAACCCAACTGCTGAATTACACATATTATAAATAACAGAATTACATTGAAGATGCCTTACTAGAGTGGTGGAGAGTAAGGGCAGGGAAGAAAAGGTTAAAATTAATATCTAAGGATCAAGGTAACTAATTAAAAAGAACATCTAACAACTATGCATAAATAAAATAAATGGCAGAGAGAAAAGAAAACCATGGAAGCCACAAAATATGTAAAAATTAAAAAAAGATCATATTATTCATTGCTCCTTTAGGAGTCCTGAATATTAATTGAATCACAATAATAATAAACTGTAAGTTTTAAAATACTTGTTTCTTGACACACTGCCAACAGAAATTTAGCAACAAGAACCCACCGTCTTGCAGAGATCTCCAGGGATGAAAGGACTATAGATGTGCATAAAGTGGCCTAGATTAATATGATGACACTTCAAAAGCACAAGTTGGAATATTCCCCATTTCATCTTGAGTTGTGAATAATTCATCATTTTAAAACATGCGGGTTTTAAAACTTAGATGCAGATGTAGATGCATAATTATTGAATTTCCTTTGATCCACACTGTTTGTTTAATCAGTTAGCTAACATTAGGAAGTACGCTTTGTAATAATTGTAATTTGATTTTTCTTATAGAAAAGGGGAGAAAGGGAAAGGCTTGAATACAATACTAAGGCATCTGAAGCCATTTATACAAAACTTCTTAGTGTAAAGGCTTTGTATTTCCTACATAAGGCAAGGGATAGAGGTTAGATCATGATGATTCAGTTCAATGTGGCATTCAGACTTTGATTATGTCTTTGATTACAACTGCCTAACTTTACAAGTTTATCTAGAACTGTGGAAGCTACAGGCACTACAGAAAATATACAGGTATCATGTTTTCATGAAGTTCCACTATCTATTTTTGTACAGTATAACTTAATAGTTTAGCTTGTTGTAACTCTGAATTATGCTAAACATGTACTCTTATCTTTATACAGAAAATATTTTAAGATATTATTTAAGCTAATGAAAACTGGTAGATGATCCTTCTTTTGTGTTATTATCCTTCTCTGTTCCTGTCAGCCGTAGAACAGAAAATGGCTTCTAGCCCAGATAAACTATTTATAGTAGAAGTGGTTTTAAGTAGCCTTAATTACAAACTAAGATTTATTAATTCTTCCAAACAGAATGGTTTCACAACTAGATGAATACAGCTCACTGTGTTTAGGTGTGAGGCAAGACTTTGACTTGAAGACATTTCCTACTACTGAGCACAAAACAAAGCTATCTTTGAAATCTTTCCGTTGCTCAACAGGAGTGCAGTAATTTCAGTTCCAAGCAACAGGGAGTAGCATTCACAGCTGTGTTTTCCAAGCTGTCTGATGGCTTAGGAAAAATGGTTATAATCCTCCTATAGCTTAGCCAGCTAACATTCAGAAATGGTAGCCCAGGAGCTCTAATGATTTGCATGCATACATAAAGGCCATAATTAGGCCCATAGAGTGGCAAAGGCAAAATAAGTCAAAGGAAATTGTAGTTACAGCATATCAAGCATACTTTAAATGAAGACTAACTCATCTTTGGCCTAAAATACTTTTTCCCCATCAGCTTTTAAAAGTTCCCTATCCAACAGTGTGCACTTGCAGCCCAGAAGGCCAATTGCATCCTGGGCTGCATCAAGAGAAGTGTGGCCAGCAGATCGAGGGAGGTAATTCTGCCCCTCTCCTCTGCTCTGGTGAGACCTCACCTGGAGTACTGCGTCCAGTTCTGGAGCCCTCAACACAGGAAAGGTATGGACCTGATAAAGCGAGTCCAGAGGAGGGCCACAAAGATGATCAGAGGGCTGGACACCACTCCTAAGAGGAGAAGCTGAGGGAACTGGGGTTGTTCATCCTGGAAAAGAGAAGGCTCTGGGGAGACCTACTAGCGACCTTCCAGTACCTGAAGAGGGCCTACAGGAAAGCTGGAGAGGGGCTGTTTACGAGGGCCTGTAGTGAAAGGACGAGGGGTTTAAATTAGAGAAGAGTAGATTGAGATTAGATATCAGAAAGAAGTTCTTTACATTGAGGATGGTAGAAGAGTGGAATAGGCTACCCAGGGAGGTGATTGAGGCCCCATCCCTGGAGGTATTCAAGGTGAGGTTGGACAAGACTCTGAGCAGCTTGATCTAGTTGAGGGTATCCCTGCTCACTGCAGGGGGGCTGAACTAGATGACCTTCAGAGGTCCCTTCCAGCCCTAGCAATTCTATGATTCTATGAAATCAGCTGAAAGAGATGCATTTGCAGGCACTTAAGTCCAGAAAAGCTGTTCTACCTTCGCTCAGTCGGAGCTGTAATTTTTTTAGGGGAGAATTAATTACCCAAGAACATGTGCAATAATATTCTTGACACTGGGCTGACTGAAAGACAACAAACTGTCCTGAAGAATGCATCTGCACTGATCTTGTCTTTTCACAATCATATTTTGTTTTCTTTTTCATTTTCATTGTGCAATCTATTACTTCCCAATACATAAAACCGCATGGATCAGAATGAGCTGCATGGAGACATTTGTCTTACGCTTCAGAAATACTAGAAACCTACATGAAATTCTGTTGAAACTCATCAGTTTTGACAAAGTTTGTAACAGAACAGAGATTTTGTCTGAGGGCCAGTGCAGAGCACTTTGAAGTCAGTGAAAAGATTGCATTGACTTCATGTAGTGGAGTTAGACCTATGGTACTACAAACTTTTTTCTTGTAGTGTGATCCTTAACAGAATGAATACGCCCAGAACAAGTTTTTATAGAGAGTATAAGAATGGTTATCTTCCCCAGTCTTTGCATGGGACAGAGGGTTAACGGGTAAGTGTGCAGAGAAACACCCTTCTATATCCTCAAAAATGGAAACCAGCAGCTGCATCTCCTATTTACAAAAGCCTACCTGGATTTTCCTTCCATTGGCAGCTTTTTGGAAGCAGCTAAACTACGGGCATCCACAGCATCCTGCAGACACGCAGTGGGAGTTGAGTGGAAAAAAAAATACTTCCTTGCCTTCATTTTCAACTTTATATTTGAGCATTTTATTTGCTATTCCCTTGTTACTGTGTTCTGAGAAACAGTGAATAATATTCCCTACCCATCTCCTACATGACATTCACTGTATCATATCTAGAATATCTGCCTTCTATGATATCTTTTGAGGCAAACGGTCCTAATCTAATTCGTCTTTCCTTAACAGAAGCTTCCCATCACCCTTGCTATCAGTCTTTATTGCTTTTCATTTCCTCAGTAACCTGAAAGGGAGCAACTGCAAAGTTTCATGTATTGTTCCAGATGCAGGTGCACTGTGAATCTGAATAGTGACATAACCATATTTCCTGCTTACTTCCTTACTCCTCTCGTAGTACTTCCTACCACTCTATTTTCCTTTTTTGATCATAACTGAGTACTATGGTGATGTTTCCAGAGCCCAGTTGAAATCACGCCCAGATTCCTTCCTGTAATGGTGAGAGCTAATTTAGAGATATTTGGCATGTATGTACATTTAGAGTTATTTTCCCCTGAAAGCTCAACTGCCTTGTAACAACACTGAATTTCCTCTGTTATTGTATGGCCCAGTCACCCACTAGGGTAAGGTGCTTCTTTCACAGCTGGATTACCATATGACTATACTGAATAATTTTCTCTCATCAGCAAGTTTTGCCACCTCACTTCTAATCGTTTTTCCAGGAGACCAACAGATCTGCAGAACACCACAGATCCCCTCACAGATCCTCAGGGGGTGTCACCAATACCTTCCCTCCACTGAAAATTTGTTCTAGTCCTTTGTTTCCTATCCATTAACCACTTACTAAGCTAAGATCTTATCTTTTGTTCTATGATAATTTTTGGTTTATAAAAGAGTATTCAATGAAAAAATATTGGTCAACAGTTTTTGAACTAAATATATTTATAAATTTAATTTTTATGTCTATATCAACTGAGTTCTATTAACATACTCCATCAAACTAATATATTTGTACCAGAAGGCTTCTTTTACAGTAACTCTATTAGCTGTTCTTCTATATGCCTAACAATCTTAGAATCATGAAATGGTTTGGGTTGGAAGGAACCTTAAAAATCATTTAGTTCCACCCTCCCTGCCATGGGCAGAGACACCTCCCACTAGACCAGGTTGCTCAAAGCCCCATCCAACCTGGTCTTGAACACATCCAGTAATGGAGCATCCACATCTTCCCTGGGCAACCTGTTCCAGTGTCTCACCACCCTCAGAGTGAAGAACTTATTCCTAATTTCTAATCTAAATCTACCCTCTTCCAGTTTGAAGCCATTATGCCTCATCCCATCAATACATCTATAAGTTTTAACATTTCTTCTAGGGTGGGACTTTGGGATTTTTTTTTTGTTTGTTTGTTTAGGTTTTGTGTTTTGGTTTTGTTGGTTGGTGGTTTTTGGTTTTTTTCCCCCCCCAAACACTAGGTGGCCTGGTATGGGTGTCAACTTTACTGGTGTGTAGTACCTTACATGCCATCCAAACTTCTTTTTTTTTTTTTTTAAGTGGTGTCACTTTTTCTCCCTTACTATTCCTTCTATTCCTTTGCATTGACACCATCTAAAGCACTGTGTTACATAGCACATCAAATAAATAGCTCATCAGCTTCACCTCTGAATGCTGCTGGTACTCCCTGACAAACACCACATGATATTGGTGATACAATTTTATTTACACTTTTATATAGTACTCAGGGTTTATTGCATTGTTTTCTTTTTTTAATGAATATTCACTAACACCTTGCTTTGCAAATTCCTTTTTAACAGAAGTAAACATTTTTTTTTTTTTTCTCCAAATCTAAAGACACTTGAAAAACTGGGGACCATCTCTTAACTTTTTGTGTTTCTACAGACTCCTCCTCACAGAAGTTCACAAATCAGAGGCTGTCACAAGAAGGTTTGAGAAGTCTATGCTGCCCCATTCACCACATAGCAGATGATGTGGGACTCAGCAGTGTCAGCAGTTCTACCTCTCCTTCAACAGGACTATCCCAGGAAAGTTATCAGCACAAAATGGGCTCAACCCACCAGTCAGCAAACAGAGACCTCGATCAGAACTGGAGAGACCATGGATGAGAGACAAAAAAAAGGTATAACATCCAGAGAAGGGGATTTTAAAGTGTCCACAAAAAGACTGCACTGTGCAGAGTGACCAAATACTGGCATTTTTCTTAGGAAAATCTGGACATCTGACTGGAGAAGAATTAAAAATCATTTTCCTCTGAAAGAAAGCCTGCATCAGGGAAGTGATGACAGACAGGCCACTGGCATCCAGAGATCACCAAGTCACAGAGCCACAAAATAACATAAGTTGGAAGAGGTCTCTGGTAGCTATCTGATCCAGCCCTTGCTGAAAGCAGAGCCACCCTCAAGGTTAAATCAGGTTTCTCATGACTGCATCCAGGTGCATTTGAATCTCTCCAAGGGTGGAGTTTCTGCAGCCTCTAGTATCCTCTTCCAGAGTTGGGTCAATTGACTAATATTTTCCCTGCCTATCCCCAATACCAAATAGTATTTCTCTTCTTGCCTAAAGCCCCCAGTGAAGCAGCAGAGGTTTCCACATGGCTACTGCCATGCTGGAGGCAGACAACATGCCTGTGCAAAAGGGCAGAGAGCACATGGGAAGGGGCAAGCCTATATCCACCCACCTGTGCTGCACTCCCTGCACTCATCACCCCTCTCACAGAGCAGTGAGGTCAGTGATAACTTCCAGAGTTTGACTGAGAGGAAAAGCATGATTACTCTAGTTTGGGCCAAGGAAGGCACCTCCACACACCCAGTGCTCCCACTAGCAGCACAGCTCATCTGTGGGTGGATACCCTCTTGCTGAGGCCTCTTCTCACTGTTAAACATCCTCACATTACCTTCCTCCTTCCCCATGTCCCAGGAATTTTGGCTTAAAATCTCCTCCAGAGGTTTGGCTTAAATTCCTGACTATTAAAGATGACATTATCCAAACAGACACAAACTGGATAAACCTCAAACGGTTAGTACAGAAGGTGCTGAGACCTTCAGGCAAATTTTATGTTCCTGGCATCCAATTCTGTTATATAAAATAAAAATTATCCAAAATAACACAGGAATGCCTCCTCAGGCCAACATGCTTATGCTGTTCCCTCCTCTCACAGCCAGTCACTCCCAAATCCTAGCTCCCCCACTGGAGTCCACAGGCATTCATTTTCTATTACCCCAAAGGCGCCAGCAGCCATAAGAAAATACTATCGGAAATGGTATTTTGCCAACCCAATTCCATTTCAAAGGTAAGGAAGTTATTGTGTACTCCAGAGCTACTATGTGGTTTAGGCATCATTTATTGCTAGGCCAGTCTTATCTTAAAGTCTGCAGGATTTTAGTGGTAAATGAATGGATCTCTTTTTAGGTGTCATAAGATTTTTTTTTAAAAAATAATTAAATGTGTACATAAGTATTTTTATTTACCAAATCTACTAAGCATTAAAAAAAAAAAATCCTCACACCAAACTCTGCTTTCAGATATATAGCAAGAGAGGAAAGGAGAAAGAAGATATAAAAAGACTAGGGCAAACTATATACATACATGACAGTGAAACTGAATATGAAAAGTTTTTGTTTGGAGTTAATTCCTATATAACACAATCTGCCCAGGCTGAACAATCTGCACAATTCCAAGGCCTTGCTCTAAATATTATTTTGTCAGTTAAGAGGGGGGAAAAAAAAAAGAGTAGGGTGGAGAAAAAATTCAAATCATGTTGAGAAAATAAGTTTTTGCTGTTTAGAAAGAAGCTTTACCACTAAGAGAGTTTCAGCTCTGGAAATCAGGCTTCAGAAACAAACATCCCAAGGAGAACATTCAAAAATCTTGCTTTTACGAGGTACTCATTATGCTTCCTCATTTTTGTAAGGATCAACTCAAAAAGTAACAAGCATTTTCCACCCAATTAAATCTGGACATGCGCTAGAAAAAGAGTCTTCTCAAGTCAACCTCCTGACACTTCTGTTAATATATCTTAGATTTTTATTCTGCCCAGCTTTGAACACGCTGTTCAATATCCAAATACACAAAAACGTCCTCTCTACTAATGCATGAGATATACGTTACTACCAAGCATCTGTGCAAAATATTTTAAAATAATGAGCAGATTTAATGCACTTGAACTCATACTTAAGATCAAGACACATGCGCAGCAGTTGTTAAAGGGGAGAGCTTCTAAAACGAGACAAAAATATAAATTACAAAGCAAGGACAACAGAAAATAATCTCAGTGCTACAGCAGCCAAAGACAGATAAACAAGAACAGCCATCATAGTGTGATATACAAGATGTTCCTTACTCATGACTCTAAGCAATAACAGATAACTTTACATATTTATAAATTCTTGTATTACAATGCTGGCAATAAAGTGTGGTCCTTGTCATGAAATGTTAGATATAAAAAAAAAAAGCAGCTAGAATAAATTAATTTAGGCTCTGTACATGACTAGAAGCTGTGTAGCACCAATAAATAAATTAGTGTTTGAGAGACATTAATTTATTTTCATGCACAAATCTCTGTTGTGTTCATGTCACATTAATTCTTCATTTGGACAGGTGAGTAGCTGGAGCTCTGAGGGAAATGCATAACCCCTCAAACATCACGTATACTAATGTGTACACTGATGAGCAGAATAGGATTTAAGTGAATGTTTATTTACTTCCCACATCCCCAAAGCCCAAAGGATTTCCAGGATATGGAGGTGGGGATGATGTACCAGTGTAGGTCTCTGAAATCTAATTACACCCTTCTAATATTCCCCTCTGTCTTCATTTCCTAGTGACAAGCCAATGGTAACTCGTCACCGTAACATTTAAGCACAGGGACAAATCAAAGGAAAGAGAAACCTCTTAAGCATCAGCATTAGGGGCTAGTGCACATAATCACTAAAAAGCACAGCTGCTTAACACTTGGAACAAGACTGTTGTCCCCTTCTCCATGCTCACGTGACTGGCTTTCTTAGGAAATTTACAGCTCTTCCTGTTTTCCAAATGCCCCTTTCGTCTTCTGAACACCTTTGATCAACAGATGTTACTTCACCCCTTCAGTTTTCATTTATTCTTCAACTTCACCTGGGACCAGACCAACAGATAACCCATTCCAAGTTTCCTGCGATACAGAACTTTTCCACCATTCCTTTTACAATATTCACATAAAAATCTCTGAAACAACCTAAGCTGACCTATTTGACAGGACACCAAAATGGCTGGTTGGTTGCCACCTACTTCATAACCTGACTAGCCAGTAAACATCAGTACATAGCCTACACAAGAAACACAGACTTGTACTGATATAAGACATGCTGAGGAAAAAGATGCATAAACAAAAAGGACATTCGTATCAAGGTCACAGATTCAAATCCAAGTCATATAAGAATACTCCAAATGTATGATACATACTTTTTCAGAATACATTTTTGAACATAATGGTATGCAAGATCTCATCAATTTTAGGGAGGAGGTTAGATCAGGTGACCTTTTTAGGTCTCTCCTAACCTAAATTATTCTATGATTTTAAGAAATATTCTTTATTTGTGCCAAACATCATCATCATGAGTTTTTTAAATTCATGTTCCTTCTGATATAAAGCAGTGAAACAAAACCTTCCTGCTTCTGTTGTGGTCCAGAATTATATACATCTTCGTATCCCTTTGGTCTAGATCTAGGGAAATTAATCCAAAAGTTTTTCCTTTGAAAAATGAAATGCTTAAATCAAGAAGCCTAGCCTTGCTACACCTCAACTTGCAGCAGTATGAATGGTTGAAACTGAATGATTGAGCAAACCTACCAAGTAAGCTATATCTGATTAATGGAAAATCTCCCTTTTATTTCTTATCCCTTCTCTGAAGCTATCAAGTTCTAGATAAAGATCTAAAAGTAGGAAATTATGCCATAAAGTGGTATGATTTGACTCTTCTGGATTTTTTTGCTGAAGGAAGACCAAGTCAGGTACATGCTGTTAAAAAAAAATAAAAAAATATTCAGACCAAAACCAAGCCCCTCCTCCACCAAACCAACCCAAACCCCACTATGTATGTGGGTGATGCTGCCTTTGCAGGAAGTGATGTGTCAAACAACCAGCCCTGTCAAAGATTTTGCCATACCAGCTTTGTACAAGCACGTTAATATGGTTAAGTTCATATGTTGATTGTACAGCCTGCACATTCACAGCACACTAACCATTCTCAGGTCAAAAGGAGATGTTTATAACCCTTCCTCTTGGTCACAGATTAGAAAGTCTGTAATTAGCCAGCCAAGTTATTAAAATTCAACTGGAGGAAAGCCAAAGGTCAAGCAGAGTATCATACTGAACTGAGCCAGTAGCATACCCAGGAAGACCAACAGCATCCTGGCTTGTATCAGAAATCATGCGGCCAGCAAGAGGAAGGAAGTGATTGTGCCCCTGTACTCAGCACTGGCAAGGCTACACCTTTAGTACTGTGTTCAGTTTTGGGCACCACAGTATAAGAATGACACTAATGTGCTGAAGCAGGTACAGAGGAGGGCAATGAAGCTGGTGAGGGGATTGGAGAACACATGTTATGAGGAGAGGCTGAGAGAGCTGGGATTGTTTAGCCTGGAGAAGGCTGAGTGGAGACCTTATAGCTCTCTACAGGTACATGCAAGGAGGTTGCAGTGAGGCTGTGTTGGCCTCTTCTCCCTAGTAACTAATGACAAGACAAGATGAAATGGCCACAGGTTACACCAGGCAAAGTTCAGATTAGATATTAGGAAGAATTTCTTTATTGAAAAAAATAGTTAAGCATTTGAACAGACTGCCCAGGGAAGTGGTGGAGGTATTAAAAAAATTGAGTGGATGTGGTGCTTCAGAACATGGTCTAGTGGTCACGGAGGTATGGGGTAGAAGGTTAGACTTGATGTTTTTGGAGGTCTTTTCCAATCATAACAATTCTATGATTTGATGAACCATGGTAGTTTAATGTGTCCAAGTTAAAGCAAGACACATTCCTGCTACAATTATACTAACATGCCCACACAAGATACTCCTTGTCAACACTGGTCCCCATTCCTTGACATATGAAAAAAAACAACTTAGTCCAGCGTTCGAAATCAATTCCTATCAGGACCTTGTTCTGTCTAGATGATCAGACTCATGCAAGTAGAGACAAGAACAGTGGTACTTTCAGCAGCAAAAATGAGTGACAGTTTATAGATCAAAGGGGGAGGAAATCTGGACAGAGCCTCAGACTGAGAGCTGCTGAACCTGGTTCTGACACAAAGAGCCTCTGTGGTCTTGGTCAAGCTGCTGAAGCATTCTTCTTTCATTTTTGCTTTCTCATTGCATTCCTCAGTCACACAGGACTTCATAAGAGACTACTGTGCAGTGGAGACACCTGTTAAGTGCCCATGAAAGGTCACAGTTTTATCATAAACAGACCAAAGTGCAGCCTGCAGGGGGCTCTACCCTCGCTTGTGAAATGAGCACAAGCCAGACTGCTGTATGCAAGTTTTTTAATTCAAAAAAATTCAGAATAAACACTTCATATCATGCTACAAGAGAAGGAGAGAAAAATTTTTGCAGTTGTGAAGGTGAATACCACTGCTTTTCCATGAAGGGAAAAAGATCCTGCTTCACACACCCAATGACCCATTAAGTTGTTTAGGGGTCTGATGCATCACCAGTCATGCACTGTAATGTGCCCTTTATTGATTAAATATAAATATACATATATATCCAATCTATTTAGAGCCATATTCTATCCTCGCAAAAGGCATTTCAGGGACAGCAGCCTGTTCTTGGATGAGCAGTTCAGCACAGCTCCGTTCCCTGGAATGGGTCTGAAGAGCCTCACTGGTGGTTGAGAAAGGTCAATGTGAATATATAACAACAGGAGCTTTGCTTTTGGCTGCTGCTTTATCCAAGACCACAAGCAATCATTGAACCCTATTTTCCAGTGATATAGAACTCTCAGCCTAAATACTCTGCAATAGAAATATGTTACATACACAGGGAAGATCAAGAGGAAGACAACACTTCTGCTACTCTGAACTTGGAATAAACAGACACCATAAACCAATGCTTTGTGTTTTCTTTTTCTTTTTTTTTTTTTATAATTTATTTCTTCTAAGTCCATTACCACTTTCATTATTCTCCAGACTTTGTGTTCCTAACACAAAACCCCTTCACCTCCTTCCTGACTATTGTCAGCTGAAGAACTTCTAAACACATCTGGCTGTGGGTGGCAGCAGGAGGCTGAATAGGCAGAAAATTTCTGGCTGAATACAATTATCAGCAAAGGCAACTTTCTGAGGCTGTTGATGGCTGTTTGTTTCACATTTTCAGGGCAAATTTCCTTCTTCATTTTTTGTAACCAAAAAGAACAGCATAATTCAGTAATAGTTAAATGAGCTACAGATTATATTTGCCGCTTACCTATATGACAGCAAAGGAATCAGTGTTAATGTGATGTTAACATCAGTCACATGAACAAAATCCAGGTTAATAAAGTCTGAATTAATTCTTACTCTAATAATACCCGTTTCCAAATAGCAACCACTCGAGAAGCCATATTTTCTCCATATGAAATTCCTTATGTTGTAGCTCTAACCTTTAAAAGATACATCAATAATGGGGGAATAAACTACTGCTTCCATGTTCTTAAGATTAATAGCTATTTTATGCTGTCACTAAAACCTGTGTGGGGCATCTGGTAGCAACATAACCTTAAGTTTCATATGTGACCATCTCATTGTTGGTCTTCCACGAGCTACTTCATGGTTCATCGAAACTCCAAGCTCCCCAACGAGCTATCCAGTTCTTTATGAATGAGATAGGTATTTCTGTTGCCTGGCTTGCTTTTAAAGGAAAAAGGTATGTAAGTGGTGTTCTGTGATTTCAAAGTTATTTAAAGGCAAATAGCATGAGAATGCAACTCTCAAACTAATTTTATAGGTAATTAGTGCATGGAAAATATAATTATTTCCCAAGCATATGTAATATTTACAACTACATAGACAGTGCTCGACACTGTCCACATTCTTGTATAGAGAATTACACACTAGACCTTACTGTACCTGTATGCTTTTCTCTGGCTATGAAATGCCATGAAATATTGTACTTGTGGAAATACAATATGTAGTAAAATGTTTGATCTGTTATATAGTTTAAAATAATCTATTTCCTGATTAAATTGTTTTAGTCCTTAATTAAATGTCTTAAGAGTTAAAGGGAAGGACACATCTCTGCATATCCATTTATATGTTTGCACTCACTGAATGAAGTAATGGCACGTGCAAAGAAGCACTTAGATGTTTCATTTCTAAAAGCAATGTTCATAAAGTCTTGTGTTTATATGTTATGTCAATAACTAGAAAAAGTCATCTCTATTCTGATTAGCCCTTTATACTACTGGAAATGCACACAGGATCCTATTGGAGCTTTCTAGACTACCGGTGCATGGCCTTTATCCAGCAACCTGCATCTCCTACAACGTAAAAGGAATTCAGAAGGACTTTTTATAATGAAAAATGAGGTGACAAAGCATGGCAAATTATATATAATTTCTTCTTGTGGAAGTAATGCAACTCAAGCAAAACTGCTGACCAAGAGGTCTGAAAGAACATGTCAGAGAGAACATGCCTTACGAAAATGGATTAGAAAAATCACATTCCTTGATATTTTTGGATCAGTTTTGTGGTTTTGTTGTGATACAAGGATGAACTCACCAAAATAAAAAACACTTTGTAAGTCAAGCTTTGCCTTTCTCCCTCTCTTTCCCACAGAACTCCCTAACAAATCAACCACAAATCTCAAAATGCAACATCAACAACCTCTTGTCCCTCCTACTGCCCTTTACCAGAACCAAGGATATTTTGTAAAATTTACCCATGATGGTCTGTTAGGACACATGGGACTACCAGGCTGAAAATATTTGTTACAGGACTATCCTCATGACCACAATTGCCTAGGACAACCTATGCCCAGCAGTGTGGATCACACCTGCCCTTATTGTGTTGGGTCCTCCCAAATCACACCCACAGCACAGTACCCAGGCACCAACTTCTGCTTGGAAGCACAGGTGAAGAGAACACAGTCTTTATTCACTGCAGCGAATGAAGAACATTTGGATATTGCTCGTTCTGCTCTCCACCTGACTGCCAGCCAGACACCACATTTTGAGAGCCACCCCATGCTCTTCCATGGGTCTAGCACAAAGAGGACCCAGAGATCCTGGAAGAACTGGAGCAATTGTTACACAAGTCAGAAGAAATTTTGCCATCCATTGCAAGAAAATGGATCAAAGCTTTCCCCTGTGGTAGAATTAGGAATAAAACCAACAGCTCTTAATTATAATTGTAGTGCTACCAGCTTTTACCTCCTACTCCGCAGTACTGGGAAGCATAAAATTATCACAGTAAGTGCTAATTACATTGTGTCAGATAGGGCAAAACCTAAAAAAATTGTATTTGAAGCAGGAAACATTCATAGACAGAGTGCTTGCTGTGCCCAGATACCTAGACTCCGATTAAAATAAAGGACTTTGACACATCATTGCCAGTAACAGCATGTTTATTTCACCCTCATGGAATTCAACACTGAACAAGATGAACCTGACCCATTTCTGAATATGTACTGACAGCTGTTCTGAGACCAGAATTGACTAAGTATCTGCATTAAACTTTTCAAATCTGCAAAAGAATATATTTTGTTATTATTCTTCTATGTTAAAAAAAACCACCAAAAACAACTTTTCCTCATAATTTGTACGTCATTAGCATAAGGTGAAAGTGTTTCCATAGAAACAACAGGGATGTATAATTTCTAAATAATGATTTCTCCACAAAGAACCCCAAAAATTATTTCCAGATTACAATGCAGGTATCTCCAAATGCTATTCACTTATTAATATTAGAGAAAATATACATAAAGACTTCAAACTTCAAATTGTAACTGTAAATTGTTAAAGATAAATTGGGTAGTTCAATATTTTAATCACAGAAAATAAAACCATTGGAAAATACTAGAAACCAAAGTCAAAGTTATATTAAATGTAATTTCAACTGTATTCAGGGATCAAATTCATCTCAGTGTAAAATATGATGGATCAGTATATCATCTGTATATATTCAGATAATACTAAACAATTCCCTTTGTTTTCAATTTTGACTATAAAAAGTTTTATGCCTACATCTTATTTTTGTAATCTCAATATTAAGGTGAAAAGAAGGATTAAAATTAAATCATAGAATCATCTAGGTTAGAAAATACTTTCAAGACCATCGAGTCTTTAAACTGCCCTGTAATGTGGTCTGAGCTCAATTGCTCAGCACAGTCGAAAAGCTGCCATCGCAGCCGGTTGTTCCCAGTGGCAGACCAGGAGGTGGGCAGCTTTTCTCCACCCAGGTGAGCTTTCCGTTCTGTGAGCACCCCAGGAAGCAGTGGCAGCCCAGGGGTGCGGGCAGCCCTGGCCAGTGACGGTTTCTCTTGTGAGGGAGGAGAGGACATGCGCGGGCAGTTTAAACCCCTCAGCAGCGCAGGGATCACGGATCCCTGTGCACCAAGCAAGGTCAAGCACAGAGCCAGGCAAGTCATCCGGGTGCATCCCCTTTACCCTGTGAAGTCAGTTACTTCTAGAGATCCAGCCATGGCTGCAACCCAGGCAAAGGCTGTGGCTAGGAAATCTGTCGGCACCCAGACTGAGGCCTCATGCAAACATGTGGGTGTCCAGACCCCTGGCTGTGGAGAATGCCAGAGCCTGGCCATTGTAATAGAGGGTGGTGGAGATGACACCTGTGTCAGATGTGAACAGGTGAATGATGTGCTCAGCATGGTGTCTGACCAAAAGGAGGAAATTAAGAGACTAAGGACTATACGGGATTGTGAGAGGGAGATAGACCAGTGGAGCCAGGTTATACCATCCCAGAGGGAGGGGCAGCAAGTGAGGGCTGCACAAGAAGTAGAGGATTCTGTTTCCTCTTGCCACCCAGAAAAAACAAAGACCACTACCTAAGAGATGGGGGGAAGTGGAGTCAGGTGTTGCACGCCCCCTCCCCACCCCGGAGAGGCAGGAGAGCCCCTCCCAATCTTCTCAGTCTTACCAGCTGCCCATGCACAACAGGTATTGGGCTCTAGAAACTCAGGCAGAGGAGGATGGAGAGGAAAGTCCATCCACACAGTTGCCCAGGGCATGTCAGCCAGCCCCAAGACTTAAGACTAGTGCAACCAAGAATAAAAGGAAAGTGATAGTTGTAGGGGATTCCCTTCTCAGGAGAACTGAGGGCCCAATACGTAGGCCAGAACTGTGCCACAGGGAGGTCTGCTGCCTACCTGGAGCATGGATTAGGGACATTTCCAAGAAACCTCCCATTCTGGTCCAGCCAACATACTATTACCCACTGCTTGTTATGCAGATTGGGGGTGATGAAATTATGGAGAGGAGTATAAGAGCAGTTAAAAAAGACTTCAGGTCCTTGGGGAGATTGCTTGAGGGCTCAGGAACACAGGTGGTGTTCTCCTCAATCCCTCTAGTGATAGGGAGAGATGCTAAAGGAAAAAGGAAAACACGTGAGATTAACACATGCTTAAGGGTTGATGCCACTGACAGAACCCTGGTTTCTTTAACCATGGGGAGGTTTTCATGGCACTGTGTCTATTGGAGACAGATGAGGCTCATCTGTCCAACAAGGGGAAAAGAATCCTTGCAAGTGAGTTGGCGGGGCTCATTGACAAGGCTTTAAACTAGTTTTGAAGGGGGATGGGGTAGTTACTGAACCTGCCAGTGAGAACCCTGGGTGTAGTAACCCAACACTGCTGGGGCAGTATATAGGTGTCTTAGATGGGCAGAGGGTCCACCACCCCTCAAGGCTGAAAACCAGGTACTTGACTCCCTCCCTGAAATGTTTATATACCAATGCATGCAGCATGAGCAATAAACAGGAGGAGCTACAGGCTGTTGTGCAGCAGGAAATCTATGATATAGCTGCCATTATGGAAACCTGGTGGGATGGCTCGCATAAATGGAGTGCTGGGATTAAGGGCTACCAACTTTTCAGAAGGGATAGATGAGGAAGAAGGTGGTGGAGTGGTCCTCTATATTAGGGAGGTATATGAATGCCTGCAAATGAATGTGGGTGATGATAGCATTGAGTCTCTGCGGGTAAGAATCAGAGGGAAGGCCAATAGGGCTGATATCTTGGTGGGAGTCTGTTACAGACCACCCAAGCAGGAGAAAGACACAGATGAAATATTTTATAAGCAGTTAGGAGAGATTTCAAGATCACTACACCTTGTTCTCATGGGTGACTTCAACCTCCTGGACATCTGTTGGAAGTACAACACAGCAGAGGGAGAACAGTCCAGGAGGTTCCTGGAGTGTGTGGGAGAACTTCGTGACGCAGTTGGTAAGGGAGCCAACCAGGGAAGGTGCTCTCCTTGACCTACTGCTTGTGAACAGAGAAGGACTTGTTGGAGAAGTAACCATTGGAGGTCAGCTGGGGAATAACGATCATGAAATGATAGAGTTTTCAATTCTTGGGGATGTTAGGAGAAGGGTCGGTGAAACCTCCACCTTGGACTTTCGGAGGGCTGACTTTGCTCTATTCAGGACACTGGCTCAGGGAGTCCCTTGGGAAGAAGTCCTCAAAAACAAAGGGGCCCAGGAAGGTTGGGCTTACTTTAAGAATGAAGTTATGAATGCTCAGGAGCAGGCTGTCCCTACATACTGGAAAATGAGCCAGCAGGGAAGAAGGCAGGGCTGGTTGAGCAGGGAGCTTTTTCAGGAACTCGGAAATAAAAAAAAAAGTGTATCAACTTTGGAAAAAAGGGATAGTGATTGTGAAACCTCTCCCAGCTGCTTATAGAATATTTCATCCACCTCTGTATTCTGGTTGGGTGGTGTATAACAGACTCCCACCACAATATCAGCCTTGTTGGCCTTCCCCCTGATTCTTACCCATAGGGATGCAACCCTATCATTACTTTCATTAATTTGTAGGCATTCATATATCTCCCTAATATAGAGGGACAATACAGAGAGAAATAAAAATATCCTGCTTGTTCATCATCCATTTACTTGGACAACACCTCCAGTAAATTGATAAATACTAATTTGGGTAGGATGATTATTAAGAAATAAGTCTCCCATCTGGGCTTTAAAATGAATTGGAAAAACATCACCTACAGACGGGACAATTTAATCCACTCTCAAAGGAACCAAAAAGGCAAGATGAGCAAACAAAAAAGGATGAAGAGGAACTTGGGAGGATGATATATTCCCAGGCTAGGCAGTAAAGATATATCAAAGGATTTTAGGACTGGAGAAGAATGTGATTTGAAGCTGGAGAGGAGGTAGGGATTTTGTATTTCATGTGTCACATCTTTTTTTTCCCCATCATTTAGGTAGAAAACATAATGGAGTTAGAAATCCTTTTATGGTTTCTTGACACTGTTTCTTCATATATGTTATTTTCCTCAGGAAGAAAACTATATCTATTATTTGGATGTTTGATGTTGCACTTGGTGAGGAAAAAAAAAACCCCAAACCAAACAACTATATTTTTCTTTATATTTATGGTCAAGTGAAACAAGAGGAACATGACAACAGAAGTAAGGCCAGTGAACTCAAATGCTGGGGCCAGTCAGTACAAGGTGGCGCTCTGGGTGTATTCCAGAAACAGTAACACGGAAAAGAAGAAAATAAGATGCAATCTGCATGAAACATCAGGCAGATTCCAAAAAACAAGCACTTGCACAGTGTCTCTGACCAGGCTCATATGTACATAATAAGTTCTGAGGTAACTCGCTTTTATCTGAAAGAATAAAGAATTCTGTTCTAAACACCAAGCATCCAAGGGACTTTTTTTTTTTTTAAACCACAACTCCTGTAAATTAACAGGAATATACATTTAAAAAAAAAAAAATAAAAAATGGACTGCAATCAACTCTTCTGCATGGAAACAGAGTTCCAAAATACAAAAGTTTTGGCTAAAAGCACAGACTAAAGTACAGTGTACTGTACAGATAATTTCCCCATGAGGGAGAAAGAACACTTACAAGATAAGGCTGATGAGGTGGTTTATAAAAGGTATCCAAGGATACTTTGAAGTGGTACATGACTGTCTATTCAAAAAGTATGCACAAGGGACTAGAAACCAAGGCCACAGGCTGCCACAACCTGACAAACAGTTACTGTTACAAGGAATTACTGTTAGCAGAAGCTTGCTTTGAGCATGAATAAAAATGAGAATGCTACTAACACACTAAAAGACTTCCTTGCAGTTTCTTGAAGAAGCACAGCAGCTGTGCCTGTTACGAAAGAGCATGAAGTGGGTTCAGCACATGGGTCCTGGCTCTGAGAAGCCTACTAGGCATCCCAGTCCCTGTCAGGTTCTCAGTATAAACAATGTTACCAAGTATCCCACCATCACACTCCCACCTGGCCCAATGAAAAAAGAGTAGCGAGCTGCAATATCTAAGAAAATATTCCCCTGGAGATAGTAGGTGCAGTATTTGGGTTCAGGCCCTTCATATCATGTTGTCTCAAAAAAACAAACAAACAAAAAAACCCAACCAAAAACAACCCAGAAAAACCCAAACAAAAAACCCCAAACCCAAACAAAACACAAAAGAAAACAAATACAACAAAAACACACACACAAAACAAACAAAAAAACCCCAACAAAAACAAAATCACAAAAAATGGAAAAATGGAAAACATGTGGACTGTTTCCAGTCCAATGACTCTTCACGAACTACACTCATCATGAGCTTCCTTGTTTTAATGGCCTGGTTTGTACTTCATCCCTAATAAACACAGTAAAAATTGAACTGTCTGGGTTAAAAGCTGTATGTGCCCAGTAAGTCAAATTTGAGAACAAAACCATTCAAAGAGTATAATTAAATCCACTAGGACTTATTCTATGAAACAACAGCCTGTCAGCTAATAGTTCACAAATTATTAATAAATATGCAATCCTAAAACACAAGAGGTACCACCTACTATATAATCCATTGTTTTTTAGAAACGGAAGGTTTAAATTCTTACAGATAAAATGGCTTTTATTAAGATATGTTTAAAGCCAGAAGGTGACAGGTCAGGTCAGTAAGTCACAGCATTTGTTCTCTCGCAAAGCTTTCCATCATATCCTCTGTTTAACTCCACATTAATCTCCAGTTTTGTGAGAAATGAGTTCAGTACCCAGCCCAGGCTCCATAAAAAGGAACAAAGTTCTCTGCTAGTGTTGGGTGTATATATCACTCCCCCCTACCAAATGGCTTTCACTGTGCCATGCCGTCAGAGATCTCATCCTGATTAAAGCTAACTGACATTGGCTTTTCAACCTAGGTAGCAGGGGCATTTCCATTTGGGTCAGGAGGAGCAATTTCTCTCATCCTTATCATTCTGCAGTTCTTAGAGCATGGAGCCAACCACACAGTGACAACATAGTTAGGGGTCCACGGAGTCAGCTGTTATATCTCACACGACAATGCCTTTATAATAAAGCCTCTACTCTAGATCAATGTGTCCTACTTTAGTACTTTTGTAGCAGTGGAAGACCATTATGACTCTATTACAGCAGGACCTTTGGCATAGGAACATTTTTCACTGATTTTATTTCTAGGACAGCAAAGATGTCCTTCCAGACTACTTAACTGCAACCATAATTTTTGCTACAGCAATAGTGAGTTTTGCAGGCAATAGATTTTTATGACTACCTCTGAATGTTCAAGTTTTAATTATACATTATAAAAAATCAACACCTCACGTGCAAGAAAATAGCTAAGCACAGAATATCGATAACACATACTTCAAGGTCTTATTAAATTGTTTCCACAAATTTTGGAATACTTTATTAGCTATTGCTGGGTTTTTGGTTTTGTTGTTGTTGTTGGTTTGGGTTTTTGTTTGTTTGCTTTGTTGTTTGGTTTTTTTTGTTTTGTGATTGGTGGGGTTTTTTTCTGAGGGTGTGTGTGAATATTTTTGTTTGTTTGTGGGGTTTTTTTGTGTAGGTTGGTTTTTTTTCTGTCAAAGCAGTTGTCTAACAGAGTAAGTTATGATTAAATATATGCAGCTGGAATGTTTACTACAGGTTTGCACCTGCATATTGAGTAATAAGACTCAAGAGCTTTGATAAACCCACAAAAATCACACAAAGACAGAGGAAGGTACTGGATTGGAAAACAGTCTGCAGAAGAGAATGTAACACTACAGGCTTGTCTTAAGGGAGTCCAGAACCACGTGGGCATTCAGTTGCATAGTAATGGCCTAAATATGAGCATTCTTTATTTATGCCAGTCTGTATTCATACCTCCCATATTATTTAAACATGCAGGAAAAAAAAATAATTAGTGTTTCTTGTTAACAGGAAACCTTCCAAAGATGGTTACCAAAAATGCATATTATTATCCTGTGGCACCATAACATCCATATTAATCTCTCATGAGAGCTTTTGGGAGGGCTGTTTTATGAATATGTAAGATGGGTTTGAATATATTAACAAGATAATAAACAGTATCAGCTTCTTCCATCACTTTCATTACTAAAACCACAAAAATTCGTGTCTCCTGCTAACATGGTTTTGAATAAAATCTGAATATTTTCTGAATGATAGTTCATACTAGCAAGAGAATATATATAGTCTGATAATTACACTGTTTCACAGTATATTTGTTAAGAAAGTTGTATAAAATGTCTTAGAATACCACAGCACTCTTTCAAGTATAAAGGCAGATAATGGAATTAAAAAACCCCAAACCAACAAACAAACAAACCAACCCACCAAACCACAACAAACTGGACAACAGTACATTTTGTTTTGTGATCAGCCCTTAGTAAATCACTTCACTGTCTCTAGTTAGTAGCCAGATAGAGGAGCCAAGAGTCTGTTCTTGTAACTGGCACACAACCCCTCCCCTCTCCACATTTCTACAGCTATGGGAATATAATGATAGCACTAAGTAATCTGAATGTATTGTCCTTTTCTATGCTTTGATATTTAAGACCAAATAAATGTTCTGGTCGGATTCTGAGAGACTAAGTCACTTTGCAGCAAGCCACTCAGCAATTCCTAATAAAAATCCTAAAAGTGATTATTGAAAATGTCTATTTTGGACAGTTATTCCCAAGAAAGCTGTGGTTTACACTGAGGATGACCAAATGTTCAGCACAACTGAATGGCTAAATGTGTAAATATATTGCACTAAAACCAGTACCATGTAAACATATAGTACCTCAAGTCAGACACTTAAAACATAAAAGTTGGCTAAGATCTGTTGAAGATGACCTGAAAAATGCATTTTGGATGTTTAAATAAATGACATATACTTTACTCAGGTATCTTACAGAAAAATTACTTTGCAATCACCTGTCTCATTCAATGAGTAGGAGAGGCATTAATTAATGCGCTTTGACTTTGGGGGCACCATAAATAAACTCCAGAGACACACAGTTCAAACTGTTCTTGACAGAGTTGTTTCTCTCCTCACACGTATTTAAAGATTGCTGGCTGGTTTGAACTTCCTCCATTTTAGGGAGGCTTTCACAGTCACACTACTGTAACCCTCCTGGCATCCCTGAAGCCATCTTTCCTGACCACACACAACGCATTGTGTGGGTGCTCCTTAAAACACACTCTAAATTGTGAGTTTTCCCCACCCTGTGTGCCATGGGAAGCCCTCAGAGCCCTTACAACACAGGTAACCTGCACACCCAAATAGATGGGTGAGCACCCCTTTCATCTCAAAGGCATGGTGTTAAGCTAAAACTTTCTACAACGCAGCACCTCCTCAGCACATGCTTACCCACCACTCTGTATCCCAGCCAGTTTATTTTACTTAAAATGTGGGGCCAAAGCATCCAGACACATCTGTCAGGCTACAGCTTTGAGCAAAGTTGGAGTGGGGTGGAAACCTATTTTCTGATCCAGATCACTGTGTCTTTGCGATGACTACTTACAGATGGGATACAGTCATACTGGTGATTTGTGCCATCACCAAACAAAAACTGAAGGAGGTCCAAATCAGGCTAAAGATACCAACTGTTATTTGAAAGGAAAAGCACTCCTGATGCTCCAGAAAATCCTTAGCACAGCAAGGGATCCCACTGACTCCTGTGGTCATGTGCTATGGCATCTTTTGACAGAAATAGGAAGATGCTTCGTAATCTACCAGTCAGAGAAAACATGAAAAGATCATAGCATATAAATCTCCACTATACTTATAAAGCCAGGGCAGAAACTGAGAATAACCAGAATTATGCTGAAATTAAAGCCAGGATTGCTTCCTGGTGGCAATAAGATGTCTCCTGACAGGATGGACCTTTAATCACTACACTAGTGTTATTAGTCTAGATGGCCCTTCACCTGATTCACAACTCACATGTCAATACCTGCATGCTTTTGACCACAACCTCTTTGGGATTCAGAAAATCTTCATTAGAAGCTGGGCATCTTTGTCTTAGTGGCAGCCCTTCCCAGGGCTGGGCAGTGTCCTTCCTTCCTGCACTTAGTGACAAGAAGCAGATTCCCTGCCATGGGGCAAAGAACTCCCTGTGGTGCTGGTCAGTGCAGTCTGGTTTTTAAGGTTTACTCCTTACTAAAGGCCTCTGTATTGAGGCCAGTATGATTGTACATGACGGTAAGAAGTATTTTACAGTTAAGAACAGTTAAATTATTTCTGCAATTCACTACAATCATTTGAACAACAGTAACATCCAACAGCTGTTTTCCTGCTCTGCCAGGTAAAGATGAAGACCATGCTTTGTTAATAAAAGATATTTTCCTTCAGGACAGACCATGTAAGCCTGGGTTCCCTTGAAAGCATTGGTGGTAAAGGCCTAAAACCAGGTAGAACTGCAGATTCCACCAAGTATGACCTCTTTTCATGGGGACAACCCAAACCCATTGCTGATCTTTTTTTCTCTTACTCCATTCTTGGGCTCGCCTTCCTGCCTCAACCCTCTAGCATTACTGGAGGAGCTGATTTAGCCACTTTCTGCCTTTAAAACTCAAGCTCTGGAGGCAGGTATGCTCCTCTGCCATGGTCAGCTTTTCCCATTAACCCCCATCTCCATTTCTCTAGATTCTTCTCACACATGAAAATTTTAGTACAAATGAGTAAACATCTAACAAAGCCATAAGAAACCAAAAAAAGTGCATCTTACCATAAGAAGCAGCCAATAATTGCAAGAGGCACCAGACAGAGCTATTCCTCTCCCTGGGAGAGAGAACCTCAGCAAAAGGAGGAAGCTTCTGAGAGACTGCTTAAGATAACTTCTTCAAGGTGAATTGCTAAGGCTTCATTACAGCTGTTGACTGAATTCTGACACCTGGGGCTCATTGACAATTCATCCTCCTTCACCAAAGAAATTTCTCTCAGAAAGTGTGATTTTGCTACAAGAGCATGTCTTTCAAAATATCAACTTTGTTTTCATTATGATTCTCCAGTTCTTAAGCAGTATCATAATTTTTTTCACTTAAAATGAAATTTACTTCCACAATTTGCTCTCTTAAATATATATGCATATACATATAAATACAAATACATACATATATATATATGCTTTACATTATTTTCTTCTCTCCACACTGTGAAATATAGAACAAGTAAGAAATCAGGGAATTAAAAATACATTTAAAAAAAACTAAGTAGTGCTAAAATTTGGCCAAAATTATGCTTAGATAGTATGTAGACCTTTTCCTTGGGAGACTGAATTGCCCCAGAGATATTACACTAATTGAAACTATAGAAAAATATGCATAATATTTGTACAACAGATTTGGACACTTTTCTTAGAAGAAGAACTATACACAAGGATGGATGGATGGATGGGAAAAAGTCACCCTGCACCTATCTGTTTATCTATCCATCTGCCTGTGATGGCCTTCTTCAGTGCCCAGTGATTCCCTCTTTGAAGGAGTGTGTGTAAGCTGGCCCTTTCTACCATCTCTCTCTCATCCCAGCAGACCTGTTCCCCCAGGGCCACCAGCTAACAGAGGATCCTAATGCTTTCTTCCTTTCCTTCTCCTCCCTTCTCATAAGACCCCCTGTCAGTCTCAAGAACCATTGTCTGCCATGTATGTAGCTAAGCCTAAAATATAACTGTATTTAGTTAATAAGTAAGAAAGAAATAAAAATACAGAAAATAATTCTGGATCAGACCCATAAAGAATTATGAGCTTTGGATCAGGCCCCTATTATTATTTTTGACCATGCACATCTGTGAAAACCTATCAGTGACCAAGTCTTCCTGGTGTAGGTAAAGCATTTTGAACTTCTTTTGAACAGATGTGTCATTACCAGGTAATTATCAGGCCAGGTAGAACACTTATTTCCAAATTGCTCTTGAGCTAATATCCTTTGTTCCAATTAGGTCTATTAGCATAATAATTTCCACACCCTGGGAATTTTTTGCTATTTTTAAAGGTCTTTTTCCCCAGATTCAATTTTAAAACAATCACAGATACTGTTCTGATGTAGATTCTTTAAACAGAAAGGGCCAAACTACAAATTCCTACCTTAGAACTGATTTCAACAGGGCTGTGGGAAGTGCTTGCAGTGCTGAAAATCTGCAGTTGCTTCAGGAGGATTATGGTTATGCAGTTAGAGTAAGTACAGAGCTAACCCCCTTGTGCTGGAGATACACGCAAATGGGTGCAAAGCCCAAATACAGACTTTTAATATAGATGATTAGTATCACATGATACTAGAGATGGAGATTCAACCTAGATTTGGAATACCGTACAAAACAGATGTAGAATTTAGACTTCATGGTTTGTTAGGGCTTTATATTAAAACAGAAGTCCAGACCTTACACTGAGCATTGTTTCTCTGTCTTCTTTTGATCATCTAACACTATGTTTGTGCATGAAGTTTTTCATACAAACTGGAAAATATTTTGCTTAAATAGAAAATATATCATAAAGAGCAATTTTCTTGACAGTACAAAGAGTAATTTCACAGAAGTGCCACTACAGGGCCCTAACTGAAATTACACTCAGCATACACAACTGTAAATGAGAAGGTGATTTTATAAGCTGTGAAAACTGCACACAGAGGATACATAGACAGACGCATCTCAACTTTAAATGCGTGTTGCTTCCACTAGCAGTTGGGGACTGGGTAAACAACAACCACATGAGTTCTCTCTAAGGACTTCTGCTACCATCTTTTTTGGTCTGATGCCTCTGGAAATAATTAGCAAGCCCTCAAAAATTATGTTTATAATACATAAGTGATGACAAACCCTGAAGTATACAGTAGGTCTCTTTAAAAATAATGAAAATGCACAATGAATGATGATCACCTAGAATTACAGATTCTGTGCAAGTAAGCCTGTTTCACAATTATTCAGTGCTTTAAGGGTCTGCTGCTACATTTACATCTTTACTATGAGCCTTTTTGTTTTCTATCATCTTGAAATATAGATTAAAACTCCACAGACAGATGATTAATTAAGTCCAAAAAAACCCTGCATACCTGATCTCCATGTTTTGAAAATGAATGCAGTGCAGTCTTTACTTCAGATGAATATCCAGCTCTGAATTTCAGTGAGATCCTAAAACTTTTGGACTGAAGCTTTTATTTATACAAAAAGTAGACTTCCTGGAATATCAGTTATGTAATTTATTTTCGCTTAGTGACAGAATAAATGCAGTCATATTTTGATATGAAGTGAAAATGTTTCACAAATTCTCTAGATGCAGTTTTTCACTGGGGGAAAAAATCCCCACCAAATTGTGGATCACGTAGTGAAAAACTCAGCGCAGAACAGGAAACCTAGACACAAAAATTACCCAATCTCTGTCCAGAGTATGTGGTACTAAAAAGTCCCACATGGAAATTCAAAGAAATAGACTGTGCATACCAATATCTGGGCTGACTGCAAAAGCTGATAAGAACAGACAAACTGCATAGGAAGAGTTTTTAAAACTCTGTTGGAGAACTGAATAATGTGTCTGAATAGTGAAGCAGTGATATGTTTTTTCCAACACCCTGTTTGTGCAGAGAAAATGTTTCTTCTGATAAATTATTCAAAATATAACTGCTAACCTATTTAAGTTTGAAAGTATGTGTACTGTAGCCAGGAACTATGTTTCTCAGCTGTTTGAACAGCTACAGTCCAACTCTGGAATTCTCTAAAATAGCTACACAAAACAATACATGGAGATAATTATGTCCAGTGAACTGTTTTGGGCAGTAAATCTTTCACATTTCTGGGGCAGTGTGTCAAAGAAATCATAGAATCATAGAATGACTTAGGCTGGAAGGGACCTTAGAGGTCATCTAATCCAACATACCTGCCATGGGCAGGGACACCTCTCAGGTAGACTAGGTTGCTCAAGGCCTCATCCAACCTGGCCTTGAACACCTCCAGGGAGGGACATCCACAACCCCTCTGGGCAATCTATTCCAGAATCTCACCACCCTCATACTGAAGAACTTTTTCCTAAGATCCAATCTAAACCTATTTTCCTTCAATTTAAACCCATTTCCCCTCATCTTGTTGCTTGACACTATTGTGAAGAGTCCCTCTCCAGCATTCCTGTAGGATCTCTTCAGGTATTGAAAGGCAATTATGAGTTCCCCCCCCAGATTCTTCTCCAGGCTGAACAATCCCAGCTGCCTCAGCCTATCCTTGTAGCAGAGGTTCTCCAGCCCCTGGGTCATCTTTGTGGCCCTCCTTTGGACTCATTCCAACAGATCTGTGACCCTCTTATGGCGGGGACACTAGAACTGGATGCAGTATTTGAGGTGGAATCTCACAAGAGCACTGTAAAGGGAGAGAATAACCTCTCCTGATCTTCTGGCCTCATTCCTCTTGATGCATCCAAGGTTATGGTTGGCCTTCTGAGATGCATGAGCACACTGCCAGCTCATGTTAAGCTTCTCATCAATCAATACCCCCAAGTCCTTCAGGGTTACTCTCAACCCACTCTGTACCCAGTCTGTAATTGTGCCTGGAACTGGCCCAGCCCAGATGCAAGACCTTGCACTTTGACTTGTTGAACCTCATGCAGTTTGCATCAGCCCATTTCTCAAGCCTGTCAAGGTCCCTTTGGATGCCATCCCTTCCCTCAAGTGAGTCCACTACACCACACAACTTGGTGTTGTCAGTAAACTTCCTGAGGATACACTCAATGCCATTGACCATATCGCTGACAAAGATGTTGAACAGCACTGGACCCAGAACAGATCCCTGCAGAACTCCACTTGTCACTGGTCTCCACCTGGACATCAAGCCATTAATCATAACTCTTTGAGTGTGACCTTCCAGCCAGTTCCTTATCCACCAGGTGGTCCATCCATCAAGTCCATGTCTCTCCATCTTGGAGAAAAGGATGTCATGTGGGACAGTGTAAAATGCTTCGCACAAGTCCAGGTAGATTACATCTGTTGTTCTTCCCATATCAACCAGAGTTGTAACTCTGTCACAGAAGGCCACCAAATTAGTCAGGCACAATTTGCAATTAGTGAAGCCATGTTGGCTGTCACAGTTCACGTCACTATTTTTCATGTGCCTTAGTACAGATACCAGGAGGATCTACACCATGATTTCACCTGGCACAGAGGTGAGGCTGAGTGGTCTGTAGTTCCCTGTGTTTTCTTTGCTTCCCTTTTAAAAATGGGGGTTATGTTTCCCCTTTTCCAATCTGTGGGAACTTTGTCAGACTGCCATGACTTCTCAAATATGATGGCTAGTGGCCTAGCAACTTCGGCCACCAGTTCCTCCAGGGCCCATGAATGTATCTTGTCAGGTCCCATGGACTTGTGTAACTTCAGGTTCTCTGGGTGTTCTTGAACCTGATCTGCTCCCACCCTGGGTGATTCTTCACTCTCCCAGACCCAGCCAATGCCCTCTGTGGCTTGGGTGGTGTGGCTCAAGTGGTTACCAGTGAAGACTGAAGCAAAAGAGCCATTGAGCATTTCAGTCTTCTCCATGTCCTCAGTAACCAGGTCACCTGCATTCCTCTGGAGAGGCCCCACGTTATCTCTTGTTTTTCTTTTTTCTCTGACATACCTGCAGAAATTTTTTCTGTTATTTTTAATGTCCCTGACCAGGTTTGACTGCATCAGGGCTTTAGCTTTTCTAGTCTGGTTTCACAAACAATCTCCTTGTAGTCATCCCAGGTTACCTGTCCTTGCTTCCAGCCATTGTGGATTCCCCTTTTGTATTTGATTTTGTCCAGGAGTTCCTTGTTCATCCATACAGGCCTCCTGCAGTCTTTGACTGATTTATTCTTTTTAGGGATGCAGTGCCTTTGAGCTTGGAAGAGAGGATCCTTGAAAGTCAACCAGCTCTCCTGGGCTCCCAATCCCTCCAGGGTTTTGTCCCGTGCTACACCACCAAGGAGGTTCCTGAAGAGACCAATGTTGGCTCTTCTGAAATTGAGAGTTTCAACCTTGCCGAGCTTAAATGTTCCCTAAATATAGAAAAGCCTATTTAAGTATAACTTACAGAAAGTGTGTAAAAACACTTCCAACTTCTGCAAGTCTTTGCAAAGTAGCTTTAAACATGACCACTCCCATTCGTGTCGAAGGGTTAATGAAATTTATTCAGTAATTTATGAAGGTTAAATAATTTCTCTAAACAAGCACAACTTCAGTGGAACTATTTAGATACTCAGTTTGCCTTTCAACATGGAAGATTAAATAAGTTGTAGCATTTTGCGATTTTAATTTCTGATACGTTTTCCAGCATCTTCCCATTAGTTTCATTTTTAGATAAATCAAACATTAATATAGAAATCATGCGATCAGCAATTTTATGTAATGTGCTATTTTACCCTTGGCCATTGCCAAGGAAATAACTCTAAACTTAGAAGTAATTGCAACATGCTCAGGTATTTGAACCAGAAACAATTACAGTATTAGTAATTAGAATTAAAGTACAATAATATGCTTAGTTAAGGCAATCCCTAAACCACCTTATTTATGTATATTATAGAAATTCAATACCAAATTATCAGATATAATTAAGTGGGATTTCCCCTTTCAGTGAGTTTTTGGGGGTTGTTTTTGCCATATTCAAAAGGATATTAATTATGTGGTAAAAGCTGCTATAATACATTTCCAGCATCTAACTAAGAATCATATTTGAAAACTGTTCAAAACTTGTGATACACTATTTTAACATTTGTAGATCTTGTAAGCACATATGTACCTGATTAATGTTCTGTATTTACATCCACAGAACTTTTCAGTTAAATACATGATTGAGTTTTTCCAGGCCCAGGACTTCAATAATGTGTTTTGGACATTCAAGAGTCTCAAAAGTGGGTACTAGCTGTCTCTGTTATGGATTTTTAATATATGAGAGAAAGAGGAAAGCTGGCTAGTCCTCATTGCTTATGGAATCAATGGGAACCTTGCTTTCAGCATATCAACGGGTTAATTTTCTGGAAATCTGGGTTATGGTCATTCCAATAAATGGCAATTCTTGATTCCAGAGTCAATAAAAATAAATAATTAAGGCTTCTGATGTGCTCAAATACTACACAATGGACATGATTTGTAAAAGAAAAACAATTAAATCCATGAGGAATCAATTGTGTTGCCAAAGAGTTTGAACACCATGCAGTAAATGAATACAAGCTGCTTAGTGAACACAGAAAGCCTCTCCCCCTAGCCAGTCTGCCTGTTCTGGGGCAGGGATAAGGAGGTCAGTGGGCAGAGACACCTGTGTCTCAGCAAAACTCTCTTCCTGCACTGAACAACAGAGACATAAATGAAATACTGAGCAGTTACGTCTGAACTAAACACTCTCAATTCTGCTAGCTGAATCCAGCCTACATTACTGCCTCTGGAGTTTCATGGAGGCAGAGAAGGTCCTGAAACAAAGATGCTCAAGAAACTTTCACACTGGGGTTCTTAATAAAAGCATATGCACATTTCCCATCTTCAGCAAAGTCATTATAAGTTCATCTTTTCAATGTCACTCCCTGGCTTTTAACAACAGCCTGAGCCCCAGATGCCATCATCTAGGATTACACTGACACCAGCGTGATTCAACAGAAGGGTTTGAACCTTTGGTTTCGCTAAGGAGATTGCAGTCATTTTAGCTAATGGAATAATGGATAGCAATCTTAGGTTGTCATTCACAGTCTGAACAAGTGCTGGAGAGGAATGGACACTTTACTAGCTTTTTTCATGGATATTTGTGGCAGCAGAGAATTGATGATTCCCAGTTCATTTCCATACACTTGTTTAAAGTGTGCTCTCTTAAGAGACTCTGTTTTCCCTGCCAATTTCCCATTCTCCCCTTTCCTCTCCAAACTGTCTTTTTCACAGCCTTGTGTCTTAGCTCTCTCCTATCAATCCCGATCAGGAAACCCCAGTTCAAATAATCTACAGATTACATCTGAGCTGTGTTTTTTCAAAGTTCTATAAGCAAACCCAATTTAGATAGAATTTCAGAAGAACAAGCATGAAATAAACACCATGCCAAATTTCAGGCAGTTTGCAGACAAGAAGTACCTTTTTTTTTTTCTTTTTCCTTCATAGAGGCCAAATGTGGTATTTTTCTTAGCCCTAGAACTAGTTTTAGATGAAATTTTTCTGAGCTGTTTACCCAGAATCACTGAAATACCATTTAGAATTATCAGTCCAAACATCTGAATGCCAGCAAAGCTTGAGGCAAGTGAAACAATGTTCTTACTACAGAAAAAAATAGAATGGCTTCTTGAAATTTGCCATCGACATCTGTGTTAAGAGCAAGTAAAAAAAAAATAACAAGACAAAAATAAATATTTATGTGAATGCATTTACCCATGTAGAAAGTTCTGGAGCTGGTTTTTTTGTAAAATTAACTTGGACCAAATTTATTTTCATTCATCTGAAGGGCCAAGTCCTATAAATTTCAGGGGGTTTATACAGTTTCCAGGAAAAAAAATAATATGATTTCGGTCAATTTAGTGACACACCATTTTTTATCAAAGGTTAGTAATTATAAGATGCAATAAATCCCAAAAGTTATGTAAGTATATTCCAAGTTTTGTAGGTTTTAAAGTTTCCTGGACAGAGATTGGATCTTATTGCTTTGAGTGGTACCTATGCAACTTTCAAGTGAGTGTGTTCATGTTCTACTATAAATCTACACTTCAACAAAGGTTATAATTAGACAACTAATAATAGAAAGACAGATTGCAGTTCCCTTACTCACAGTGCTGAGCTATTACTCATGTGAGCTGCTCCATGAAACCAGTCACCAACTCATATGAAGAGCAGTTAGGACTCCAATCTGGTCCATTATCATTATGTAATGTTGCGCTTTTGTATAAATTGTTCTAATTCAGAGGTCTCCTCAGTGCAAATGTCTCTTTGAATACACTCTGCTGCAGTAATAGATTAACTTTCAAAGTGAAACACCCCAGCAGGAGACAGTGGAGCTGTTAGTATGAGGGGATGTATACCGTATCTAATTAATTCTAATGTTTCTCTAAGTTTAATCATCCAGGTCATCAACACCCAAATATTTGAGTGTAAGCTTCAGCCTTTCCGAGGGATATACAAACATGTGACAAATAGCAATATGACTGTTCTAAGTCTTCCCGAATTACACATGGTATTTCTTCAAGTTATACTGACATCCTTTTCCAAGATATATTCCCACATTCCTGGGAGAGAAGCTGGCATGCTGGATGGAAACATGTAGGCTGGTTTAGGACACGAGTTGAACAACAATAACTTAGACTATCTAAATAAATATTGTCACTTAGTCATACAGACAAATAGGAACACTTTCTCGCTCTTATTCTGTTTGAACCACTGCTGACTGTAATACCTCTCCATCTGTGATGGCATCTCTTCCCATCCTACTCCAAGACATCTATGGCCAGGCTGTCAGCTATGGCCATCATCCTCACAGCCCCCTTTGATGTGATTTTTCCTGGTCATAAATAATATTTCTCAAATGTTGCTGATGGATCAATATTTTTACAAGTTTAAAAGCCGCATGTTTAAAAAGCAACTTCTTTTCAAACAGGAAATAGTGGAGCTAATAAATCCAACAGGATTAATTAATCAAGTGGCATTAGAAAGGATACTTTTCATCTTAGAAACTGGTCATAAGTCATTTTACTCTATTTTTCATAATTGTTTGCTTGAAAATTAATGTTTTTTCTGTCACAGACTTTTTTTTTAAAGAAGTAGTGACTTAGAGTATGGAGGGATTTTTCAAGAGGAGCTTCATCTGCTGGATGGCTTTTTGAGCAGCAATTTATACTTGCCCACACAGAAAAAGAGCATCTCATAATTTTCAATTTTCAGTTTCTACTACAGCTAGCAGGTTTCTGAATCTGCTTTACATTTTCTTACAATGGTGGGCATTCCCACAGAACTTGCACCATTGTGCTATAAATAGTGCAAATGCCCATGTGTGTCTGAACAGATAAGGAGGGGGACTTAGTGTGTAAATGGTGAATTTTCTTTTCATTTTTAGGTACTGAATTTTTAATCTTTTTTTTTCCCTGAAACCAATCACTAAAATGGTATTATTTTTTGGTTATGTTCTTTGGGATTTTCTCTGTTTCCCCTTTCTTTTTCAGATGCACTTGTGCATAGTGAATGTCAGCTAAATGACTTCCAAGGTATCTTCCCTAACAATCTTCTTTTTCTTCTTTTTGATAACATTGAACTTTATCCAACTTAATTTTTTTTAAATGTATAGAGTATAGAATCAAATACATTAAAGGTACCCCTAAATCTACTGAATACTTCTAGTGTTCCTGGAAGTTTGGAAAGTGAGAGCACAGAAGAAAAAACACACTCCCCCAAACCCCAACTCTTAATAGGAGATGTTTGAGAAAATTCAGGAGAAAAGGAAGAATAAGGAAAATGGAAGGAAAAGTATCCCAAAGCTGAAAAGACATGAACCAGCAAATTTGATGATTTCGGATTTAAAAATGAAAAAATACATTGAAACAGATCTCTAAGTACTTGATTCCTGCTCACAGATCTTGCTCCTAACACATCTCACAGATCTTTAAATTGATTTTACAGTGAGCTAATAGTGATTTGACAGCAGCCTGACACACAGGAAAAAGGGCACTACCTATTATTCATATCACCTGGCTTGTGTTGACATGAAGTCATCTTGCAGCTGGGAGGAGAATCTAACAATCACTTTGCTTATGCAAGTGACAACTGAGTCACTATGACAATTTATAGTTACACTGGCATAAGACAATAATGAAATTTCTGGTGAGATTTGGAAAACAGATAGAAGACTTAGTGAAACACTGTAAAACTGTACTCTGAATGGGTCCAGGGAAGACTCCATTGATTCCCAATGAATTATCAGAGTGATGGAGAATGTGACACCTCCAGTTTTGAAACTCATAATATTGCCAGGTGTCTTGGAACACATCTAGAAGAAACAACAGAGCATAATTATCTCATACAAGAAAATGAAATATAAGACAACCTCAACTACCTTTTCAGAAGTAACACTGTCAGTAATTTATAAAATTGGAAGACCAACAAAAACAACTCAGCATATTGTAAAAAGGCAATCAAATATGTGAACGCATGCACACACATATACATCTAACAGACCTGCAACAATTTAAAATCTCTCTCTTTCCTGGCTGTTAGACAATCCAGAATTTGCTAAATGAACTTCTGTTATCTGATTTAATTTCCCAAAAACATAACCTTACAGCAATACTATCCCAATTGTCAAAAGTCATAATTCCTTTCGTGCAGAAAGGCACATACAAACAAATAATGACCCTACTCTGGCCAGCTTTAGACTGGTGACAGGTTTTGCACTAACAATGGTTATTTTTCCATTAAAGACAAAACTTAGTCTTCCAAGATGCTTTTCAGAAGCAGAACCATTTCAGAGAAATACACATTAAATGTATTTTCCAAATGACCACTTGAGCTGCAGGAGCACTTCAATCAGTATTTACAAACATGGATCAGAGAAAGAATCTAGTCCATGATCTTTGTCTCCATTCAGATGTTGGTATAATATGCAGTTTAGGAAGCAAAATTAGACTATGCCCTGGAAATGGAGACAGAACCACTTCCCAACAAAGACCAGACTGGAAAGCACCTAGTGTATAAGAGGACTTAGAACTGTGTGGAAAAAGTGCCACTTTCTTCAGTTCTCATTTTTCAAGGCACCTACAAGTTTATTTTGTTGAATAAAAGACAAAGGACAAAAAACTATTGTGATTTACATTAAAAGCAATTTTTGAGAACATTGAGAAGTTTATTTAAAAAGACCTGTGACAAAATTTTCTAAGAGTAATGAAATATATTCTATACTGATCTCTACTTGGTGGCTTATTTGAAAATTCATTAAATTTAAAATGAACTGTGATGGCAAGACATGCAAAAGCTGTTGTTTGGCTATCTTGGACAAAATTATTAATACTTGGACAGAAATATTAATACTTTGTTCTTCTGCACAAGAATGTCCTTCTAAAACAACCTGGAGGCAAACCACCACTGTCAGGTAGGGAAACTTGATTGTCTTTCATCTACATGCATCTCTGCCACCAGTTTCTATCATTGTCAAATCTACCACTCATAAATGCTAATCTAATTTTCCATAACATAAAAGATCAGAACATCAGCAGACCATGCAATTCTGGCCATGTGCAATTCTGGCCTTTCAATTTCTTTTGGCAAGTTTGTGGAGGAACCTGTTAAGTTTCCTGAAAAAAATAATGACTTTATCTTACCAAGGATTGTAACGATCTAAATGTGACATGCCTATAGGAGTGATCTAGCATTTTCTTGCTGTACACAGTTTTCAGTGCAGCTCTTTCCACTGAATAGAATACTGGTGTGCTGTCCTCCATAGTGTCAGTTTTATAAGGCTAAAACACACCTTACAGATTTCTAAAGCTTAGTTACCAGTAGTTGCTGTTTCCATATTCCTTGTGGCCAACAACATCTAGTCACATGTACAGTTAAACTAATATGCTCTGTAATGTGTATACATTATTAAACATTTTTTATATTTAATGATTTTTTTTGTATTTTTAAATAGTCTGATCATTTCTTTGATTTTTTTTCATATCAGAGATATGAGAATGAGCAGTGACTACACAATAAATCCTTTTGCCCTCAGAACAATATAATAAAGAATTATTTGGCTAGTATAAAAAAACCTGGATAAATGAACAATTTACTGAAAAACAGGAATGAGATATGTGACCAGAAATAAAATACTCTTTGTCAGTGAGAACACATACACACAGGTTACATTGCACAAGTACACTATGAACAGGTAATTAATGATCTACAGCACAGAGGCCTGCAATAAAGAAGAAAAGGAGGCAGACACTACTGGTGCTCTGTTCCAGTGACTGGAAAAGAAACAAAGAACTAAGGTTTGGGGTGAACCATCCTTTCCTTGAGCTTTCTCAAGCAGGCATACAGAAGGTAGACAAAAGGAGGACAAAAAACAATCCCTTTTTCTTTTCAGCTCTGCATAAAAGACAGCAATCACATCAGCAAAGAACACTTGCAGCTGATTCAGCTCATTCATCAGGCCTTGTCTGGGCTTAAACCCAACTCTCATTGAAGTCAACAGGAGTATTTCCTTTGCCTTCTGTGCTGAAATGGGTTGATTCTTTCAAAGTCCTCTGGGAAAGGAAAGAGTTCTGCTTCAGCAACAACTGAAAATGCTCTTTCCTCAAGCAGCAGACGTGCAAAAGCAATTGTCTGTCAGACAACTCAAAGCAGTCTTGGAGATCTGCTATTGCCTTCCCACAGCATGCCACACCTGGAGGGAAGTCACAGTAAAATTAGAAGTGCTTATCCTTCCCAAACATACCGCATCATTTATTATACTTTGTATAAAATGAAGCAATTCCATCTTGTCTGTGTTCACAAGAGCAGTGAGGCAGAGCTCTCTGGTGGCTCCCATGAGCAGAAACTGAGGGGTTACTTTAAAAAAAAAAATAATAAATAAAATTAGTCCCTATTTAAGGCAATCATTTGCAAAGATCTGTTTCTTTGAATAAATTGAAGAAAATGCTGTTTCTCTTGCATGATATTCCTTTCACGCAAGACTCAGATTTTTGTTTTTCCTTTGGAGCACACTAAAAGTTCCTTGATATCAGAGAGCACTTACAAAACCCCTTTCTCTGCTCAGTTCACTTGCTCTATGACTTTACACAGGCAATATATTTTCTCAGCCATCTTACTTGCTGCTCAAATGCATGAGAAGGGTCCTACTTTCCCCACCAACCCCAGACCATGTAGCAACAATTGGAAGAGCTGTTAAGAATTCCAAAGGTGTGGAGAACTCTGATTTACTTTTTTTCTGCAAAGTCAACATCCTGTATGTGGAATTACCTCTCACTTACAAAATAATTACTTTTTCTGAAACAGGCTTATATTTTTTCCCTCTCTATGTAGCAGTACTAAAGTTCTCACAGGGCATTTGTGAACTTATCTGTTCCTGTTCAAAGGCTTTCATACACACCAGTATATTGCCTAGGTGAATCAACAGAAGCTTGCAGAGAGTAGCCTTTCCATTAACCTTTTAAACATGACAGTCACATTGTGCAAATTGAAATCCATTGTTTTAGATTGCTGCAGGATTGTTTCTAACTGAGACAGAAGTTTCTACTCTTTGGCTCAGCTTACTTCTGACAATGTGCCCTTTAAGATCCCCTCTGGAAACCAGATTTATCTGCAACTACCTTGACCTTATTCATTCCTCCCATTTTCTGTAGCTTACACCAAATCTGGTGCTGCTATTTTTCTCAGCTCACACTTAGGTCATCTACAATCTCATATAGGACTTAAGGAGCTTTCCTCCGTGGCCCTTTCCTCTCCACTCCCACTAACAGCAGAGAGGGATTTGAAGGACTGAGTTCCTGATGCTGTTAACTTTTGGTACACCAGCAGGATGCAAACATAACTGTGCGTAGGTTGGCAAGAGTTTCTTCTATTTTCTACCGCATATCTAAGCTGAAGAGGTCCAGGGAAGAGACACTGGTTTGTCTCAGATAACGTATTATGTTTGAAAAAAATATTTCATTGGCTTTACATGATTCAATTCAATAGCATAATTTTACTCATTGACAGAGAAGACAATCTTGAAGGTGAGTTTGTCACTGCTATCTTAGGTGGTCAAGACAATAATCCTGTGGAATCTTAACTCGATAATTTAATTAGAAATCATAAAGAACTAACTAGTGTTTAATAAAGACCAAAATAACAAGATTTGGAGCCTGTCATTACTGTGTTTTGGTTAGCTAAGAGCTAGAGGGGAAAAAATAAGTAGCTACATAGGCCAGCAGAGGACATTGTACATTGCTGAGAACTTCAGGGTGAAAGTGGCCAGTTTATGTGTTCTTAGCTTGTCCTGAGCTTGTAGATACAGATGTACTGATGGAAGTCAAAGGCATTCAAATGTCTGTGGAAGAGACTTTAAAAATTGAGACTTGCAATTGCATGTCAGTCCTGAAGTACACACAGATGGAGAGGTTGGGGAAATGCATGATGTTCCTGAGTGGCACTACTCAGGTCAGAAAAGGAATTAGGAATGGCAGAAAGGATTGGCAGAATAAACACAAGCTCTCCAGAAATAGAAGATACTACAGAAATTCGGACCATATCAGAACTTGTAAGAACAAGCTGTAACCGAGCCACTAATATGAGTCACAGCTCTACTTCCAAGCACAAGTAGCGCCTTCGCTGCAGCAAGGCATAGAGTCTCTTTTCCCAATCTGAATTTCCCCAATGAGCTCAGGCAGAACAAAATGACCCAGGGGACAAGAAAAAAACTGCTCTCATAGCAGGAGAAGCCCTCAGACAAGCTGAAGAACTGATTTCCAGTTGTTACAGTTCACTATTGAGTTTCTACAAAGGCTGGTGGGGCCTTGCAGGCCAGTCAGATGACTAGATGTCTCCAGAGAAGATCCAAATCGCGAAGCCTTTCAATAAGAGTTAATTTTTATAAGCAGCCCTCATGATAAGTTCACAATCCTCATCCAAAGAAATGTGATACTTTTTCAAAAGAAAGACAATTTTATCTTGAGGACATGACCCGGAATGGGGAGAACAGTTAATATCCCCATGCTGACCCAGAACTGGCAACACAAAAGTAGTGATGAGGTCTCGACTCTCTTGTGAAATAATGGCTGTATCCAAACCTCTGTCACTGGTCAAGTAAGTAAGGCAAAAATCCTCACAGCCTTTCTGGAGTACACAATAACTGATTCCTTTCAACGCTGAAAGAAAAAGCCTAACATACTGCTTCTGAATTTCTTCCTGTTCACATTAAGAATCTGGGCTAATGTTTTGTGGTTTGGAGGGACTGGAAAGCATGAGGCTGATGACAGCTTGTGACAGCAACAGCTTCAGTTCTTCAGAATAAAATAACAATAAAAATTCTCTGCCCAAAACAAATTGTTGCATTGTTATGCTTTGAAATGGGCAATGATAAACACCCTGAAACTTGTTTGATATTGAGTGAGAGCAGTGCTTTTTTGGGACAGTACTGTGTAAAAATCCTGTAATATAGATGCTATCTGTATGCCTGCTGAGCAGAAATTCACCTGTTCTATTCATCATGCTATTTTATTTGGGATGTGTTGTTCAGAGCGTCACTCTATCAGGATATTGAGCCATACAGTGAGTTGAGTAATTCCTGTTGAAACTGCTACTTCTGGGGTTAGCAAAGATACCAGTTAACAATTAACAGTGAATTATCAATAGAATCTGAAAGCTGTTATGATAACACTGTTGTGCTGAACACTCACATCACAAACTGCTACCATTAACACAGAAAATACACATTCAGAAGCAAGATGAAGCACTCCACTGAATTTTGTTTTCCTAAGGGGTATGTGCAACAAATTGAATAAGAAACACCCAAAGAGACATGAAAAGCAAGTTGTCAAGGGAACATCAAGGAACATCGTCCTTAGAAAAGCCTTGAGAGGCTTTGTGGGGCAAATGAGGGACACTTTTTCCTATTTGAAATCTCTGTTTAAGAATAAGGCATACATAAACTGCTTGAATTGAAGATGACCGGCAAACCACGTATGCATTTACTATAACTGCAAGCAGATTAATTTCTTTGTGATAGGTAAATAATCCCAGTTGATAGTGACATGGAGCATAGATTCATGTGATACCAAGGTGCACTACGCAGTCCATAAGTATAAATAACCAAAACCATCACAGCCTTGGTGTGGACAATTTGATATTACCCATCGGATTAATGGGTGAGGTCTCAAGAAGTGAATACAGAGAGAGAAACTCAAGTTGTTTTCATATCCTCATTATTCACAAAAGTGCATGTCCTGCAATAATGGACACTGCCTCCCAGCATCCAGAGTGTATGTCTGAAAAGACTCAAACTCACCAAACGGTCCCAACTGAATGAAATATTTAAGATCCACCTTAAACATGTTCCTTACTAAGTGAGGATAGATTTAACACGTTGCTAGGTATTTTTCTGAATCCAGCTGAGGTGGCTGACTCCTTTTTGTGTCTCCGAGTCAGTTTAATTCCAGGACTTTATGTATTTCAATGGGAAAAGGGGCTCCTCATCTGTAAACAGTTTCCAAGAAACAAATTTAAAAATTGAAGCTTACACTACAATACTTACTCTTTTTCATACTGTGGCAGAATTAATTTACTGGATGTGAAGAACTGAACTGCCACCCCAGTTAGCATTTTCAATCTCTGATCCTGTTCCACATGCATGACTTAGCCCTGTGCAGAGAGCAAAATTCTTGTTTCGAGGAGGGCCTGAAGATTTCTGAAATCTGTTTGGAGATAGAAATGAAACTCTGCCATTCCAAAATTCTCCACAGAAGGTATGACTGAAGGCATTTCATTTTGAACTGATCAGAAATGTTTCACTGAAGTTCCTTTTTTAACTTTTAACATTGTAAAATCACATCTTACAAAGCAATGAGCAAAGTAAATTAAAAAATGATCGCTTCAGTAATTTTTTCTTACACTTTTCAAATACCTTTTTTGACTTACCTTAACTACACTCTGAGATTTATTTTTTTTACCTAAAATAATATCTCATCAAGTATGATAGACTAATCGTTTTTGGACAGAAACACTTACTAGCTAGCTCTGTTTCTGTCAATAATCATAGAACCTTATGACAGCATTAAAAATAAGGATATTAACTGCCTTCAAATCTGTAACAATAGAATAAATGCCAGAACAGACTTTCATTTAATCTAATAATATCAAACTACATTTGTTTTTTAAGTCAGATAGCAGGAACAATTTTAAAGAAGTTCTTTTAGCAACTGTGCTCCTATGCAGTGGGTGACCCTTTGTTTTGCAGGCATCACTCAGTTGTCATAAGTGACAGAGATGCTCACATGCAATGAGATCAGTGGGATGGCAAGTTTCCAAGCGCTGTTCTCACCAGGTGAGGGCAGTCATATTCCTTAATGAAAAGCAAGCAGCTGTCGCCTTGGGAGAAAACCAAATTGGCCGCCCACACATATAGCCAGAGGGATCCTGCTTGGCCTGAGCTTTGTGTATAGCAGAGGAAAAGAAAAAACAGAAACAACGAAAAGGAAGAGAATATTTCATGAACATAATTTATTAGTGTTTTTGGTCTCACATAGCCTGTCTTATTTGAACATCAATTGCTATCGTTTTGGTGGAAGCAGGGGCACTGGGATTATATACATATTTATGTGCAAAGCAGATATGAAGACTTCAGTCATCTTTGTCTCAATGCAGTGAAAGATGGTAACATCTGCACTTCAATAGCCACAAATTTGATGCAGTTCTCATTCGTGTCATTTCAGAGAAACTCAAGGTGGGTGGGGTTCGTTTTCAAGTCTTTTTTTTATATGGCATGGGCTTGCTTTATTCCTATTTGCAATCAAGATGCCAAATTCAGCACAGCAGATGAGGATGGTGCAGAGCATACCTACCTGGGCCAGAAAACCTCACTGTGCTTAGAATTTTGCCTCTGCTGGAGGAGAAAATGACTTTACTTGCTGTGGAACCCCCATGGGAATTTAAAGGCAGTGGCTGCTACAGAAGCTAAGTTACCTTCTCTGGAGACAGTGCTGAGCCCTTCTGTATCCCTGGGGAATGGGAGGAATGAGATCAATGAGTGCAATAGCTGCTCTCTGCAAACTGTGTGTGCTGACCCTTGAGATCTCCTCGGCTCTATGATCCCTGAAATTGCTTGAAGTCCTGAAGAAAATGGACCACTGATTAGTATCCCTGTCTTCAACTTCATCAGAATGAATTTGTCATTAATTTTGAAATAAACCGAGTACTTAAGAGTTATATGTTCTGCACTTTTCTAAACATCAGCTATTTGTAAGTGTCGGAGACATGGCCTGGAAAAGAGCCAAACAGTCGATGGTAACTCTTCCTTCCTTCAGGTTTCTTCAGCAAACCTGCAAAAGGAAAGTGTTCCAGGAAACTGGCATTGTGCGCTTGCAGATATAGTAAAACTTCTGCTTCCAGGGCTGCTAGTAAAATGCCTACTATGAATGCACAGGAAAAAAACAAGTAACGCAGGCCCTTCAATGCTCAAAAGCATTAAAAATATTTTTATTGGGTGGGAAATAGTTCAACAGAACGGACAGGTTTTGTCACTCTTACACTTCTCTTATAGGAATACTTTTAAAAGTCTACTGGGCCAAAAGTTAAGCTTTTACAGAAATGCCAGGGCAATTTAGTCAGATATTCAAAAGATTTTCACCCCAAATCTAATTCAGTCCTTAAACTTCAGGAAATTATCTGATACAAGCCCAGTGTAAGCATCAGAATGAGAGAAATTCATCCTGCAATAGAGGAGGTTACAGATAATAATTTGTGATATGACTAATAACTATTTATCATAGCAAGTAACTATGTTGCACCTAAAAGGGTAAGTTTAAAATTCAATACACCTTCCACAGAACAGTTATTACTCATGTTGATGAAATAACAAAAAAGCTGGAAAAGGAGTTCCCAGCCAAGTCAACAATATAATCCTTTCACATCTTTGTGTTTCAGTCTAAAATAAAGAACTACATAAATCCCTTTGAAAGCTGAACCTAACAAATGGCATATGAGCTGCTTTTAAATGGGGGAAAAAAAGTTAAGAGGAATTTTTTTTAGTCAGTTTGCTTGCACAGCTCTTTGTTTCTCAGTGGGATAACTGAAAAGGCATCTCCTCTTCCTGTTTACGTGTCTGTATTCCTTAGGATATTTCATAGTAGAGTCATATGTTTTTCTTGTTTGTGTGTTTTGGTGGGTTTTTTTTAAGTCTTATTAAGGCAGATTTCAATGAAATAGCTTTTTCTTAGTGACACTGTATTCATAAAGGCATCTACCAGCCACAGGCATGATGAACCTATAGCAAGGGTAAGCAAATATTATCCTCAGTATATTTCATTTCCAACACCTTTAAATTGGCCTGTGTGATGATGTTTTAACTGTTCAGATAAATCAAATACTTTTTTTAAGCTTCCCTTTTATTTGACAGGAAACATATCACAGACTTATTACTTGCTTTTCAAAGTTCTGCTCTGCATGTCAGCTGCACAGTACAAATCTTATTGAGCGGTAGCATCTAAAAATACATTTAGGAGACAATTTTTCATATAAAGAATGCCTTCCCTTTTGCTTCATTTTATTACTGAGTAGGGGAAATCTGATGAAACTTTTGTTATATTTGAGCTTTAAAACAAAAAGGTATTCACAGAGCTAACTACTGTATTCCCATTTCCACATGCTCTAAATTGTTATGAAAGCTGTTAGAGATTTAATTTTTATCTCCTAAAATGTTTCACACATCTGTAAGAGTGCAGAGGGAACCTACTCATTTGTGCTCATTTCCAAGTAGATCAAAATAGCAAAAAGACAGATACACATCCCTTGTTATCTTGCACAATGACTTCTTGCTTTCTCTTGATATAGATGTAGAATGTCTTTGACTGAAATACCCATCTTCCCCTTCCGTATGAGACAGTACCGTATGGTCTGTGTAGTAACAAGCAGATGTGTTTGAGAGAATATGGAAGAATCTTTTCTGGAGAGCAGAGCCTGAGCTCCAGCTGCCAGAAATTCTACCTCTCAGGAAGGAATCTGATGGAGATGTGATCTGCTATTGGTGCTTCTTCTTCTTCTGAGGACATAGCACACTATCTGCAGCCTTACGATCACCTTTACAGCAACAGAACACTACAGAAAGAGGACTCAGTTTTGGTGAGGAATAAGCAATGTGAACAAATCACGTCTGAACAATAAAACTACTCGTACCTTGCAAGTGTCCCTAGTGATAAAGAATAAAGAAGTAAGTTCCATTTTCCTGTATAATTTTTACAGAAAGACTTTATAGACATTTACATAAGATGTTGGAAGGTGTCTAATATGCACTGTTGAACTTCTTTTTGAAATAAGTTGTATACATTAGAAACAATTCCTATCTTCCTTTTTTGCACTTGAAGTGTTAGTGGTACGTCAGGACAGTTTGACTGCTAGGTTCATTATACTAACTTGGAAGGAAGAAAGGGGAATGGATATAAGAGTTAACTTGCTGCTATTAGAGGTCTGAAATCCATCAATGCTTTGCTTTGCTTCTCCAGGAAGCAAAAAGAGATGCAGCAGTCCTGCTGCAGACACAACTGTGGAGTGGGAAGACTGAAGAAGACTTGCTATTGCTATTTTCCATTAGGATGAACTTCATGATACGACCAAGCCTTTAGTCACGATCGTGTCTTCTGAGTAGTGAATGTGAGCATAATCTCAGTAACTCCAGTCAAAACAGCCCCCTTCTCCCAGGTTGAGAAAAACTTTTTCCCATGCTCTTACTCTGTGCTTCAGGGAGATTCTGCAATTTCACTGCCTGGAGCCAAAGTCCTGCTGCACAGCTAAGAAGCTTTCAACACATTGTTACTCATTCCAGAGAAACAGTCTGGATTTACTGGTGGTTTCATCATGTCATGGTAAATATTTCACTACCACTTTTCCTGTCCCTTTCTGCCTGATCACCTTCAGACCTCATTTGACTAGACCAAGGTAGTAGTTTTTGCAGTGCCAGCTTCAATATAATCTCATTGCTACATTGTTGGGTAAAGAAATCCATCTCTTTTTGCCCAATGTAGACTAATACCCCCACAGAAACCAAATTAGACCCCCCACATTCTGTCATCTCCTGCAGTGTTAATATTCTCTCTCCCTTTCTAAATGGATTTTTTTCAGACGCCTTCAGGTACCTAAAATTCTATTAAATGGCCAGGAAAGTCGGAGCTGTGGTTTCCAAGAAGGACTGAAAGGCAATTGACAATCTTTGCTAGAGCATAACTATAACTTCTTTTGATGCAAGTTTACAGTTCAATTGTCTCTACAGTTAAGTCACGAAAGGTCATTATATCCATCATCAGAATAGTTCCTGACTACACACAGTTGTGATGCTTATCAGCTGTACAGGGCGATTCTCAGCATCTGGAAGGAGAAAGCATCATCTGGCATTTTCTCCCAGTAAGATTTGAGCAACCCATGCACCAGTTGTTTATATAATCCCTGCACTTTCTAACTTTAGACACTACACCTCTAAATTATGGCTTCACTGCAGTAATACATTTCACAATGACAGAAGGAATTCCAGTCTTAATGTTAAATGCAGGAATTCTCTTTGATCAGACCTGCACATAGAGCAGATGTTTTCTGGAAATGGCATTTTCCACAGCGTGAGAGTTTCGTCATCAGTCCAAAACCAAGGAACAAGGATATGCACTTTAGCAGGGATGTAATTGGTTTTCAGTCATTTTACATTTCTTCTGCCATGTATAATACACTGGTGGGATCTTGGTCACTGCTGGAGAGCAGCATGGGAAAATAGAGTACATAACACACAGATAAACTTCCCTTCTCTCTGTTTTGACCATAAAGGTTGAAATTCAAATAATAGGACAGTGGCTCCCAAAGAGCTGCTTCAACACAAAGCCATGGAGAAGAGACATGCACTTTGCATGTTCACACCCGGGGACAGACACCAGTCTGGAAAGCAGAAACTGTGAATCCTCCCCAAGGACGGATTTTTCAGTGACCTTTCAAAAGCAACATGCTGGTTTTCAGAAATGTTCTTATATCCACATTTTGTTCACTTCAGTACTTCCAGACTGAACACCATGGCCAAGCAGAGGAATGCTGCAGAACAGAGACTGCTCTTTTAAATCCCCATGGGGCTGCTGTTTGCCTCCAAACCAGCCTGAAAAGAAGGTCCATGTGTATTACTGAGTGCTTAGGGTTATTTCCTAAGAACACACCCATATAGGTAATAGCAAGATATATTCCCTTGTATAGTTTCCTATCAAGAGTTAGATTCTGTCAGAAATCTGCCAGCTTGCAAAAGTCATCAATAACAACTTTGACAAAAGCTGGTGGTTCTGACAGCAAGTCTGTCTCTCTCAGCTCTCCCACACACCTGTATACATCTATACATACACACAGGGCAGGAGGGATTGGAAAAAAGTCTCCTAGAATTGCTTGTCCACAGGTCTTTGCCACTGGACAAATAGCTTTTCCCCCATGTAGTCTTTTACATATTACCTCCTTCTCATCAAGCTCATAGAGCAATTCTGGAGGAAAATAAAATATTGAAGGGCTAATCCTTTATTTAAAAAGCAACCAGATATGAATGGTTGGCTCTGACAATTTATTACTGATTCTGGGAAGATTGGGAAAATAAATGTTTCATAGCTCTTGCAAGTGACAGATGAAAGCTCTGGAGAGCTGCAGCTTTTCACTTTTCTGAAGAAAATTCAAAAAATATCAGAATTTCAGGCATTTTGCAGCTAAAAGATCACTGCTGATACTTTTCAAGGAGAACTTTTATCTATCCTTTCTGTTACACCCACAACAAAGAATTAGGATTTTAGATTAGCTGTTAAGTGAAAAGGTCAGGATAATTACAGGTTTGTAGTCTCAGGTCAAGAAACAGTCTTCTGAAGGCATATAACACCTCATTTTTTAAACTCCACCTGCCCAAGTTCTCAAAAGTCTTTCTAGGCCTTGAACTGCTCCTTAGTCTGCTTTTCAGAAGAGCTGGCTAAGTGGCGGCACCTTTTCTAAATATATATTTCTATCACTTTATCAGGTATTTTCCCTCATTGCCGCCACTCTTCCCCTCTCTCTCCTCTCTTTTTTTTTCAAACAAAACTGCTAGTCATGCTTGGAGAAACAAACAATAAAATACTGTACTTTGATTTGGAGGACAATGTTCTAGTTGAAACTGTGAAAAGGCATAAAAGACCCCCAAAGGAGTAAATTACACTCCTGAAAGACAGTATGATAAACTGCCTCTGATGTATCCAAGACCAGACCTTTAGCTGTACTCTCCACATTAGAATCAGGTTAAGAGAAATAATTAGTTAGTAGGAGGTATTTGGAGAAATTATCAGTGAGTGCCTGCTCTGTAAAGCTGTTCTACACTTCTTCACTGCAGATGGGCATCTGAAGAATGGTTGAGAAAAGCTGTAATTTCATTGTCAATTAGTTGCCCTGCTTGCATGGCTCTGAGTGGCTCAGCATGCAATGGGCAAGGCAGAAGGTTGCATCACAACAGCTACACAGCACTTCTGAATAGAAATATGTTGCTTCACATATGAACCCCTTCATTGTTATTTCTAAGGAATACCTGATATACTACTCTGTATTTTGTCCGAGACAAGTAATCGTGATACCACGAATGGCATTTTGCAAAAATTGGTTGCATGTCTCATCCATAGTATGATTGCATGGCCACTTCCAGTGTCTCTGCCTACCTGCCTAAATGCACACATAAAAGACACTGGTTTCTTAAAAACTATTATCCCTCTAGCAATGGAGGTCTAATTTTAAGACAACTGTTGGCTTTATGCCATCATTGGTATGCATCAGCTTGAAGACAACCAACTGTCATGATCCTGCTTTGTGGCTTATGGTACCTCTTTACAGTAAAGAAAAATAAGGCCCTTCTTCTATGTTTATGCTGCTTCCTTGTTCTAAAGCTCTTTCGGTGTTCAAATGCACATTCAAACCTGCTCAGATCTCAATGTCTTTCTTTGGTAGTCATACTGATTTTCATAGACAGGCAAGCAGGTGTGTATGGGTCCATAGATAGCACATTTCAGCATCTGTTGTCCTTGTGTTATCCCAGAAACGAAGTGTTTGGGTTTGAAAGATGAGAAACAAACATGGTTCTGTTAAGGAGAGACTATACACTGGGTCCTGCATCCTTGAGAAGAGGAATGCTGAGCAGATTGGCATAATGATGCCAGTGAAGCCCCACAGAAGTTTGTTAACCTCTTCCTAAAATCCCAGTGGCTTTACAAGAAATGAAGTAGGCTTTTGGTCTCCTATATGAGTACTAAGTTAATTTCAGGGCTAGGGAGACAAGCCAGCCTTCACAGGTAGACTATTCTCAGCAATGCTCTTTGCACCATCCTCTTAGCAGCCTGAAAACCTCATTGATGGGTTATATTTTAGGTAGAAATCAGTAGGTGTTTGTGAAAGTAAATGAGTAATAAGTTACTCTGGTCCTCAGTAAAGATGACACAAAACAGAACTAGGTCTCCTGTTGCAAAGGTATGACCCCCCTTCACTCCCCAAAGCCAGAAAAGCCTTTTCCCTCAGTAACTAGAGATGTGTTTATGAAGCTTGTAGATGGAAGCCTTCATGTGAACGTAGTTACATTAGGCAGACTGACCTATACAGGATGAATTATACTTCAGATAGTCCCTAGATGTCCTACTGAACAAAGCTGTCATCTAATTAAACTCCATTCCTGTATGCAGGACAACGCAAAACTGTTGCAATGGCCCCTGAGGGGCTGGTAGGTGCTGCAGTGTGGGGACTCAGTGACTGACTACTCCAATTTCCTCCTTTTCTCTTGCAGTTCTAAAGGCTGTGAGAGTCTGACATGAAGGTTTGCAGAAGACATCGACTTAATTAAATAGAAGTTGTTCCTGTAGAGCAATGATAGGTTATTTAATTATTTCTACTTATAGCTGAAAGAAGGTGCAACAGCCAAGAGAAATTACAGGACATTGAGCTCTTTTCAACTGAAGTTTTTGGATTATGAGTATTTGTGCATTCAATATAGCAAACAGTAAAGAAACCCCAAACCACAGTCCTAGTCAAGTTACACCTAAACTGAATTCTCAGTGTAACTGAACTAAGGTGAAGTGTGTTGGACTAATAATCCTGAGGTAAGAAGATGAAAGCTAACAGCATCTCCTTTGTACACACATATGCATCACAATTTCAGCATAGATTTCTTGCTGATCTGATCAAGCTCAGAAAATTAGTTACCTTAAAAAGATTTATGGTGTTCCTATGCTCTGAGTCCATAACAAATTGCTTTGCCCAGTTTTCTTTTGATTCTTAACATCAGCATTGCAAGTCAGTTTACTCACCGCTGAATAATACTAGCAGGTCTTTAATTCCAATATTCATTTCCAGTCAGCACTTGCTGGGACTTTTGTGTGGTTCACACGAACAGTCAAATCCAGGGTCTCAAGCTGTGATAAAAAAATGAATACAGAAAGTGTCATGAAAACTGCCAAAAGAAAATTCAATCTAAAGTAAGTATTGGCAGGAATGTAGCTTTTGTCATTATAAAGAGGTACTGTGAAAGCTGTTTTTGACATAAAATTTTCTAACATAACAAAAATAAAACTCATAGTAAAGGCCCTTTAAGTCATCCAGCCAATGATACACTACTACATGTTATGCAGATACCAACCAAAGGCAAAAACCAGAAGAAATTTCCAAATACATATTAAAGTCCGTATTTTATTCGAAACCAGGGGAAAAGTCAGATAATCCATGTAGAAAGGCTGCTGTGAACTTCTGAAATTATGTGGAAGGAATGAATATTCTCTGGATATAAATGAAAGTATCACTTATTAATTTTTACAAATATCAATTTTATAGAGCCCTATTGGTCTCATTGCTTTTAACATAAACAGAAATAAGCTTATCAGAAAACAATAAAATATTAAAAGGATGCAAAAATATATTTGTTCTTCTGTGCAAACCTGGGTAGACTATTTGTAATTTATGCCATCAAACTGCTCAGACTAGGTAGCAGAGGTTAAATTTCTGGAAGACATTGGCAGCCTTCCCTCACTGACATTTTCAGTGGCAGTAAAGCAATGGAAAGACAACTGGAAAGGGAATTCAAGTATACAGGAGACCTCATAGACCTAGGATATTCGTTATCAAAGAGTCACAGAATTACTGAGGCTGGAAAAGACCTCTGAGATCATCAAGTTCAGCCTAAGACCCAACACCACCATATTGGCTAGACCATGGTACTAAGTGCCACATCCAGTCTTTCTTTAAACACATCCAGGGACGGTGACACCACCGCCTCCCTGGGCAGTCCATTCCAATGTCTGATCAAATTATGTTTTCTTCTTCAACACTATGTGCCATAGCAAATCAAACATTTATTTTGAGGAAATTGGTTTTGGTTTGCATTGTTTCCTCTTTAGTTCTGTTTGCAGATAGGAACCTGTAACTCTTCTGTTTTGAATTGGGAGTGCCAAACTCTAAATTTTGAGTTCATCCCCTCGAGCAATTTGTGGGTGAACTCAACTTCCTGTTTCTACATATCAGCTTTAGCTTCGTGAGAACTAGAATGTAAAAAACTTTAGTGCCAGCACACTGGGGATAAAATCTCACTATGGCTTGCAGCAGCAGCAGGAAACTAGAATAAATATCTAATCACTTTTCTGTTCAATATTGTGCATTTATAGCTAAGATATGAAGAGAACTAATACAAAATAAAGGTGAGGATGGAGGAGAAGGAGAGGATGGTACCTGTATTGTGTATTAAAAAGTAATTGTTTTGAATTACTGATAGCCCTGTTCTATTGAAACTCAAGTATACCTAAATCATTACTGAATCAAATCTGATAACAGGGTAAACTAGTACCTAAATCCATGTATATATATGTAGAAAGAAATGAAATTATATTAACAAGGTCTTTGACTATGGAAGCAGACACAGGAGGCACTCTGTTGTCAAACAGTAAAATATTATTCAAATCTGTAGGGCAGTCTATTATTTCTTAACTCAAGAGTAATTTCACTTCACAAGATAATTCGTGATGAATTAATCACTGGACTGATGTTGAAGGATGCATTGGAAACAATGTTAATAACTCCTTGATGTTGACTGAAGTAAGCTAAATAGTCTCAAAATACTTCATTGCATACTCAAGCACGGTTCATCAAGAAGGGTCATTTTGCCAAGGCAAGGAAGGAATATGTTGTGATTTAACCCAGTAGACATTACACAGCCCTTTGCTCACTCCCCCCCCAGTGGGATGGGGGAGAGAAATGGAAAAAAGGTAAAACTCATGGGCTGAGATAAAGACAGTTTAATAGGGCAGAAAAGGAATGCTGAAAGACTACACAAAAAAAGTGATGCAGAATGCAATTGTTCAGGATGCATTGACCGATGCCAAGCCAGTCCCCAGGAAGTGGGCTGCCACCACCTGGCCAGCTCCCCCGTTTATTGTTCATCGTGACATCATATTTTATGGAATATCACCTTGGCCAGTTGGGGTCAGCTCTCCTTCCTCTGTCCCCTCCCAGCTTCTTGTGCACCCTCAGCATCCTCACTGGCAGGGCAGCATAAGAACCTGAAAAGTCCTTGACTTAGTGTAAGCACTGCTCAGCAACAATTAAAATGTCAGTGTGTTATCAACGTTATTCTAATCCTAAATCCAAAACATGGCACTATACCAGCTACTAGGGAAGAAAAATAACTCTATCCCAGCTGAAACCAGGGAAGAATATTAAAAGAAATGGAATCCCAATTGAATCTTAATCAACAAATTTTATTAGAGACTGAAAAAGCTACAACTCAGTATCTGAATGAAGGCAGCAATTATCATTGATGGAAAATGACAGAAAGAAGAAATAGATGTCAGTGCAAGTTAGAATTTATAAAATATAGAAAACTGATGAGAAAATCTAAGGACACAAGGGAAAAATCAACATCTGGCAAGAAAAATAATGTTATGAATATTTATGGAAACATAGTTTCCAAATTTTTATATACATGTATAAGACACATAATTTGCTAGCAATAAAACACACCCATTACTTGAGAGACATGATAAAATTGTAAGTGATATTGAAAAAGCAACACTATTTGAATATATTTATAATCTATACTTTGGAAAAAGCAGATTACATGCATACCCAGAAAGAACACTTTGTAGTACATTAGTAGATAAACAGGCTGTTAAATACCCTATACGAGTGCTGAACTTTTTTTTTTTTAAGAAAGTAGTTCTGGAGAATTTGCACCCAGGACCTTACAAACTCTCCATGGTAAGCCCTGGGCACTAATTTTCCATCTTAAAAAAAAAAAAAAAAAAAAAAGTGGAATTATTGGGAAATACAACAGACAAAAATGCAATACTTCTGAGTAATTCACAAGGATAAACAAGATGACTTGGGCAACTATAGTCTAGCGAGTCTAATGTCAATCATGGCTAAAATAATGGAACATTCATCTAGCTGTTAAAGAACAGGAATACAGTTAGTTCAAATTAACAACTTTTAATAGAAAACAGAATTTATAGAACAAGTATGATTTCATTTTTTAGTGGAGAACTCTGATACACATAAACAGCTATAAAATATGCCTGATTTGTTAAGCTGCTATTCTACACTACTGCATTCTCTTGACAATAAAAAAGAGCAACAACCAAGCTCTCCACAGTATCACTAAAGTGAACAACGCCCATGGAAGTGGCAAACCTCAAAAAGTAGCTCTTAAGAATGAAATGGAATGAGGCCCATCCCTATACTGGTACACCCATTAGTTTCTGAGTGTAGCAAACCTACATACAAGAAATGTTTGCAAAATATAAAGAATAGCAACTAGGGAGATTATGGGGACTTTAATTATATTTAATTTCTACCCATGAAAACAAAACAATCAAATATTTCCTCCAAATGAAAAGTTCTTTGCCAAAGAAAGGAAAGGCAGGTCCTGTCTGCTGAAGGGGACCCCCTGGCTGAATACTGTGGCTCATATGCATAAGAGGGCACACAGTATGTTGATGACATGGCTGAATACTCCATCTGGAGACATCAAAAAACCTCCAGCTTTGCAAGAATGGAGAATATAATTAATTTAGGAAAAAAAAATAGAATTATGGAAGTGTGTAAATGCAGCTCCTTCGGTATTTTAGTGGACAACCACGAAACTGATGGGAGCACTGCAAAAGTTCTTCACTACTAGAGGTCACAGTGTCCATGTAACTCCCAAGCCATGCTGAAGTAAAAATTACTGGGGGGCTTGAGTTGTTTCAGGAAAAAATATGTGGCTTCTCCCTCCATGTTGATTCCCTCTCCATGGAGAACTGGCAAGACTAATGATTAGCCCTGATATGATGATATTCATGCTTGTTTAAGAGACCCACAAAAAAAGGATTTAAACTAGACAAAGACTGTATCATAAGAAGATATAGTGGAAAGATAACCTGAATACAGAGTATGAAGTTCTCTACCAAAGAGAAAATGTCATGTATTAAAAGTCTATTCCACCTTCTCCCCTCATCCCCTCAACACTCCCCCACCCAAAAAATAGGGAGGGATGGGAAAGACAAACAAATGTTGTGTTGGGTGGGGTTTTTTTAGTTTAAACAAGGATTTGTGCTTAGTATGGGGATAACTGAGTGAAAGGCAATTGTTTGTGTTAAAAAGGAAACCATGTTGATATGTTCTAATGATGCTTTTGGTCCCAAAACTTGAGGACTGTGAGTCTCTCTCCTGTTTTCTCTTCCTCTTGACTACAATCCATCCTTAAGAAGCAAGTTTTCCTCTCACAATTTCTCTTCTCAGTGCTTTTTTTTGCAAAATATTGGTAATTTCCCAAGGAATATATCTCTGCTTCTTGGTGAAAAATGATTCATACTGTGAATTCTGCTTCAAAATCAAAAGTAGTAGGGAGTCAAGTTCATTAAGCTGTTTTGCCTTTTTGTCAGTACACTAAGCAACAAATATCCCTATAAACTAGGAAACAGCCATTGAAATGGACAAAGCTGAAGTTACAAATAAGATTGGTGGGAGGCAAGGAGGTTAGGCAGAATGATGGCACCTTCACCAAAATGCTATAAATTTGAATTTCCAGTCTTACTGGATCCAGGACAAGAAACCGCATTCTATGCATGAACTGGCAATCTGTGCCACCACAGCAGGGAGCATTACTTATTTCTTCTACGTTTTTAATGTTATTTTTTGCAAATCAAAGTCTGAAACAACTAGGCTGCACATCTGAAATACATTTGAAATTGCCCAGGGCCAACAGCTGTATTTTCAGAAACGGCAGTATATAAATAAAAATCCTCCCATTGTGAATAAACATGAAGGGCAGGTATTAGCTAGTGCTTAAGAGCCACTGAACACAGAGCCAGTAATACATGCAAACATTTGAGAGGCACATTAATTTCTGAAGCTTGAATTCAATTATGCACTACTATTTTGACACTAAGATGTCAGTACAAAATATCAATGCTATTATTTGCACTGATTCCTTTGTTACAGAAATATTTCTGCCTAATGAATCCTACTTTATTCAGGCCTTACCTCTCTTATTCCTTGATGGAGGTACAGTGCAGGTCTAATTCCTCTCTACTTGACTGTTTACCCCTATTACTAGTCAAAGCACCCCATTATGCACACTATCAAACTATTATGAGTCATCTGCTTGAAATGAGAGGCTTGATAGGCCTGAGCATACCACAGAAATCTGTAATCGTATCTTTCTTTGCAAGCTTTCTCAGGAGCACAAATTGCCATCTTTATTAGAGACCAGCAAACATGTTTGGATAAAACAAGAGTCAATGCACATTACCACTTGAGCCACAAACCAAACTAAACACAAGACTTTATGCTGATTATAAAAAAATCAAGTCATTGTTCCTTCTAGACAAGAATATTTACATATCTGCAATTCTTGTGTGGGAATAAATGGTGTTTAAAATACTTGTCCCAAATCAGACAGCACTGGCAAGCTCCTAAGCTAAGCTCAGATAATTTACAAGCATCTCAAATTTAGTGAGACTTCTGATGTCTAAACAAATGGAAACAAATCTCTATATGCTTTGCTGTGAATATTTCATCTGAAGGGATCCCACAAGTTTGCAGAGAAAAGCTGTCTTGCTGTCTTACTTGTTCCCTTTAACATTATTTCTTGGATAATAAGGATATTCTTCCATGTTGAAGAAGAAACACAGACCCTGTGCACATATACTGCACATATAAATGATGATCAAGATCTCATGAGAACACATATACCTTGGAATTAGTGAGAACTGAAATAGGGAGTATGAGATAACTGTCTTACCTAGATGCAGAGTGACCAAAAGAACTTCATCAATATGAACCCAAGCTATACTCTCTTGAGACTAAATATTAGGTGCCTAAAAAATGCCAGTTGAGGTGGCAAGTCTGAAAGTTCACCTTACTGATCCCAAATAGGAACAATCATGGATCCACAGCACCACCCCAGTTGTGGAGCCTATTTCACAAGAGACATGATCCTGTGCAGTGCTGGAATTTCCACAGGCAAATACCATTATTCCTGCAGCAAACTGAAATGTGATTGAAAAGTGGCAGGTATCTATCTGTCAGGCACCCAAGAAAAGCAACAGGAAGACACAGGCAGGCTTTCTGTGCAGTTATTAATAAACTGGAAAATTAAATGTGCATTTTCATTTTTTCATAGCTCTAATAAGTATAGTTACACCAGGCCCTCTCTTTCTTACTCTACATTTCAACGTATCAGTCATTTCCATTTGGCTTCACAACCCTTTTTACCCCTTTAGAAAATACCTTCCACTCTTATTCTTTCATTACAGAGGGAGACAGCTTCTCAGGCACCACTATGCTCTTTAATGTAAAAGTCAAGTCCTGGAAGCATCAGTCAATACCGGCCTTTTCAAGACCACCCAAATCTGCTGCTGTCAAACATGTGGGATGCTCAAAGTCAGCTCTTCTGTTCTTATCACCCACTTGTTCCAGTCCGGTGACCTTTCCAGCACAATAAAAGCTGCCAACATACTGCAGACATGGTGAAAGTATGCAAATGCCAAGTGCTATTAAATGTGCCCATTGTCTGTTGAAAGACAAGTTATTGCTTTCTCTCCATCACAAGAAATCTCTTAGAACCTTGTGCAAACAAAGGCAACTTGAGTTTATATTCCTTAAATTCAAACAAGCCTTAAGAACCGGTTTAAAGGTGGTATGACTTCTTTAGAAGCTTGCAGAAGTTATTTGAAGTGTTTACATGCTTTGTAGATCACATGGATATTGTGGTCATTTCAAAATATTAAGGCAAAGGCTTCCTAAGGGAACTAGTTGTTCTACTCAGAGTGACTTCTGATGACAGCTGGACACCTACTTCTCTTTAGGTCTCAAAATATCATAAAGCCCTAATAAAGAGGCAATCAAAGACTTTTAATGAGAATTCATAGTTTATTGCCCTCTTGCCATAGAGCTGACATGAAAGAGTTTTAGAAAGAGAGCAATGTCAACCTTTCATGCAGCCAAAACTTGATACGTGTATCAGAGTGCTGGATAGCCTTTCAGCAAGATGAGAGGTTGAATTAAACAAAGTGATTAAAGCCCACTGGTTTCACAGACAGTCAGGTGCAACTTATTTTGCTAGAAGGTCAGTCAAGAAGTAAGATTAGTTTAGCTCAGATTAGTTCTCTGTCTCACTTTTTATGATAAGTTTTATGAATTAATTAGTGTAAATGAAAATGTACAGAACTAGATATTTATAGTGCAAATTTTAAATAAAAGTCTACAAATATTGCTGATTCTGAAACCGACACCAGTTTCCTCCTTAGCCACATACTAACAAAATCCAAAGAGTTTGAATGACAAGCCATCAAGAACAAACAAAACAATAAAGTAAAAAATTAAATAAATAAGAAACACCATATCCTACACAAAGTTTAATGCATAAAATCCAACTTTTAGAGAATGTAAAACAGTACATTCCTGTCAACATCACACAGCAACAAAGAAGAAACAAATTTTACCTAAACTGTGGTAACATAATAACTATAGAAACTGTACTTTCACTAACACACCAGGCTAACTAATTTACAATTACCACATTTGGCCTGATAAATACATAGGCACAACTCAGTGAAGAGACCTATACAGACTACAGTTTATGTGATAATTCAGTTCCACAGATCTCCAAACAGACCCATTCTGAGAGAAGACAACTGTGTGAAGGGCTACAGACATAAACAAGAAAAAGAGTTCTTTACTTTAGAGATAGTTAAGGAGTCTAAAAGGGGAATATGACATTGGCTGAGGGAGTCAAAGCCTCCACAAGGAAATGTTTAGAGAATGAAGGCTAAAACTGGTTAATTAATATCCTAAATGAGAGGACAGGAAATAGACTCAGATAGATATCTTGTAAAAATCTATTTACATAATTATACTACCTTCATTATGTCAACAGAAGACAGTAGCAATGTTAAATTATAAAACAAATTGCTTTTTACTTTCATTATTTTCATTGGTATTCATTATGGTTGGACTTGATTTTAGGGGTCTTTTCCAACCTAAATGATTTTATGATTATCCAAGCTGAATACAATTCCCCAATGGACAACTATGCTTCATTAAGACTCCAGCATACACACACACACATACACACACACAACAATAATAATAAAAAAAAATTTAAAAAAAAGCGCACAAAATATTTTCTTTGTATTCTGTGCCAGACTGAGGGTAGCTGGGCATTTAAGCACACAGGTATATCTTTAGCCGGATTTTCAAAAGTCATGTAAATTCAATAGGAAGCAGAACAGAAGAGAAGATACAGCAAAGTCTGACCACTCTAGCAGAACTACCTCTAGAGTTATTACTGCATAAAAATCAAGCTTTAGATGTTTCCTTTTAACCAGTGCTGCATATTTAATTTTCATTTAACTTTTGTAAAGAGCTATGTAAGAGCAGAAATACCTTCTCACCTTACCTTTTCTGGCACATCAAGTGATTTCTTTCCTAAGCAACCTTTTCTTCTTTGGGTTTCATAAGGTAACACAGCTGTGCACACAAATCTATGAATAATAACAATGACAAAAACAATAATCATAAACTCAAACAGACTTCTTTCCTGTTCATTACATTTCAGAATGAGGCCCCAGAAGTTCTATCTCATGTTAATGGGAATCATAATTATTCATTTTTTTCCTGGCATACTTTAAATATAGATGCATATTTTAATGACATTTTCATTTTCTGGTTTTGACCAATAATAAAACATAGGTAACAGAGCCTTGTCAATAACCAACAGTATCTTTGCTCAGTTAACCATAAGTGTAGCAAATTTAGACAAACTTTGTAATAAAATAATCTATGTTGCATTGAGTTCCGTAGCTGGAAAAGAAAAAAAAACACATACCTGTCTGTATTTGTTTCAGAATTTATTTCCTCCCATAAGCTTGAGATATAATCAAAGTATTGAGCTATCTGAAACTGTTTGTCTAGTAAAAAGATTGCAACTATAAATCCCAATCATAACATTCATAGGAAATACAGAAGGCAATTAATATTAAAATTATAACAGTCTCTTGAAAATGCCTAGAGGACAAAAGGCAGAAGAAGAAACCTTTAATTTTATGCTGGTGCACACTATGGGTTTTTCTCATTAAAATTTAAATTCATTCTCCTTTTTATAGTAATCAGGACTGTTTAAACATTGTACTTAGAAAAAAATGTTAGAAATGTTCCTGCCAAAAGGACATTCAATGATGAAAATGCAAATCTGAATTTTGAAATAAGTTGCTGGCCCCCTCACAGAAAAAAAAATTAAAATCAGGGTCTTCAATATAAGTGGAGTTACTCTTGAACCCAATTATTTTCTCATATTAAAGGTTTTTCTGAACTTTCCTTTGACAGTTTCTCATACTGCTACTATCTGCCATAGCCTGGTATTTAGGAGAAGGATTAACATCTGGATCAGAAGTGTCTTTTCTTTGTCCCTGAATACCATTCAGATTTGCCAGACTTATAAAGTTGAAATTTGTTATTTCATAAAGAGGAAAAGACATAAGGACATCATGAAAACAGTTTGCAGATATGTTACTTTCCAATAATTTTTACTTGAAAGTACAAAACATTTGAAATTCTGTGTCCAATTTCATAAGTGAGTGTGCAATACATATAATATATACACTTTCATTCACATTTTAAAGTGAATTATTTTTGGCAACACTCAATTTTCTTCTGAATTCACTTTCGTAAATTTTTTCATAAGTGGGAAACTTTGGCAAAACAGTTGATATTGAAGAATATTTAATTGATATAAAATTATTTGAAATAATGCATTGGAAAATTAATTTTGAAATAATTGTCCTCTCTTCAGGAACAATTGAAAAATACACTTTTTTTGTTCAATAGAAACCACAGTGATGAAGATTTAAAATAATTCTCCACTCTTGTTGCTGTCACAGTGATAAGTTTCTGAACAGGAAGCCAGTAACCATTGTCTAACTACAAAACTGGGTAGCAGAGACAAAATATCTTGAACAAGGTCACAAATTAGTATCTGGAATAGGAATAGATTTTAGAACAACTGGTCATATGTTCTCTCAAATCTCTGCTCATGATGTCATAACAATTTGTTAATTAGCAGAGTAGAAACTAAGAGCAGCACCTGTATAAATTCATATGGTGAATACTGATTCCAGTGTTCTTGAAGCATTGTTGCAAAGGAGGTGAAATAGTCATTGGCTAAATACTCTCTGAAATTGTCCAAACGTTTCTGCTTCCTAGCCCAATTCCTGTGACAGTTGAACTCAATAACAGATATGAAAAATCAGCCCACTAGGGAATACTAAACTAGGTTTTAAATAGTGAATTAACAAAATGTTACTTAGAACAAATGTGACTTAAACTGTGATGGAATCAATGAAGAAAGTCTATGAATGCCCTTTATGTTCACAGACTGGTTCGGATACAAAGGATGTTCCTATTTATTTATATATATTTTTTTATCTAGAAAGGCTTGGTCTGCGTAACAACCAGATCCTAATCAGAGGGCTCGAGGAGAAACTGCATACCCATATGTTCAAGTGATGTTGCCATGGATACAACTGACTTGATTTGCAGTTTGTAAATTTACCTTCAGTAAGTGGCAAAACACATTCCACCTATCCAAAGTCTTGAGTGTCAGGACATAGACATCGTCTGCCCATGCAATGAATGTGAAGCCAAGGACTGGAGTGCAGAACCAGGGAGAAAAGCACTTAACTTGAATTGCTAATGTGATCTACTGCTGCAGTGTGTGCTTGGGGAATCTTAATCAGGGTGGTTCTTTTTTTGATGTAAGAGACATTTAGGCAGGAATAGTCAACTGCACAAATAATGACCAGGAAACAATTGATTGCAAAGGAGTCCTGGAAAAAGAAGTATCACCGGGATGCTGTGGGCCATCAACTAAACATGAGTCAACAATACCATGCTGTTTCAATGAAAAGTGAATGCTGCATTAGGCACTATTAATAGAAATAGCTCACCAGGCATATGATGCTTTCCTCCGATCCAAGCCCTGGCTGGAATACTGACTTCTATTCAGACACCCACACAGAGATGTCTAGAGCCAGTTCAGACGTCCATGGTGGGAAAAACAAGAAGCAATAGGAGTGTATTGCTGCAAGGAATATTTAAGTATGCTATTAGGAGAACTTTTTAGCAGTGAGTGTAGTCCAGGCATGTAATATGCTTCACGGGAAACTCTGAAATCTCCACAACAATAAGTCAACAAGAGTAAAAGGGACAAGTCTGTCAGGAATGATAGAAGCACAGCCCATCATGACCTGGAGCTGGGATAAATCCAAAATGGCCTCTTGAGATCCTTCAGCTTTAGATTCTGTGTTTCATTAAGGTAAATTTTGAACAGAGAAGGACTGGTGAGGGGGATGTGACGGTTGGAGGTCATCTAGGGTGCAGCCATCACAAAATGTTGAGTTCTCCATTTTTAGAGAAGTAAGGAGTGGGGGTGGGGCAGCAGAACCGTCACATTGGACTACTGAAGGGCAGACTTTGTCTTGCTGGGGAGATTGCTTCACAGAGTCCCTTGGAATGCAGTCCTGAAGGGCGTAGGAGTCCAAGAAGGCTGGACACTCTTCAAGAGGGAAGTCTTAAAGGTGCAGAAGCAGGCCATCCCCATGAGCTGTAAGACCAGCCAGCGGCAAAGAAGACCAGCCTGGCTGAACAGGGAGCTTTGGCTGCAATTCAGGGGAAAAGGGAGAATTTATGGCCTTTGGAAGAAGGGGAAGGCCGCAGGTGATGACTATAAAGATGTAGTGAGGCTATGCAGGGAGAAAACTATAAAGTCCAAAGCCCATCTAGAAATTAATCTGGCTTTGTCTGTAAAAGAGAAGAAATATTTCTATAAATATATTAGCAGTAAAAGAAGGGCCAGGGAGAGCCTCCATCCTCTATTAGATGCAGGAGGAAACATTGTAACTAGGGATGAAGAAAAGGCCGATGTGCTTAACGCTGCCTTTGCCTCATTCATTAGTAATAGGGAAAGTTGTAATATGGGAGGCCAGTCCCCTGACCTAGAAGATGGAGACGAGGAGCAGAATGATGCCCCCGCAATCCAGGAAGAGATGGTCTATGATCTGCTACATCACTTACATGTACACACATCTATGGGACTGGATGGAATTCATCAGAGTTCTGAGAGAGCTGGCTGAGGTGCTCACTAAGTCACTTACCATCATTTTTCAGCAATCATGGCTGACCAGGGAGGTCCCAGCAGACTGGAAAATTAGCCAGTGTGACACCCATCTATAAGAAGGGCTGCAAGGAGGATCTGGGAAGCTACAGGTCTGTCAGTTTGACTTCAGTGGCAGGGAAGATGATGGAGCAGATTATCCTGAGTGCCATCACACAGTACATGCAGGACAATCAGATGATCAGGCCCAGTCAGCATGAGTTTATGAAGGGCAGGTCTTGCTTGACTAACCTGATCTTCTTCTACAACATGGTCATCCGCTTAATTGATGAGGGAAAGGCTGTGGATGTTGTCTGTCTTTACTTCAGTAAAGCCTTTGACACCGTCCTCCACAGCAATCTTCTGGAGAAACTGGCTGCTCATAGCTTAAATGGGCATACACATCACTGGATAAATAAACTGACTGGATAGCTGGGCCCAAAGAGTGGTATTAAATGGAGTTAAATCAAGTTGGTGGCCAGACACAAATGGTGTCCCCAAGGGCTCAGTACTGGGGTGTGGTGAGTTGACCCTGGCATGGCACCAGGTGCCCACCAAGCCCTTCTATCACTCCCCCCCAACCCCCGTCAGCACGGCACGCAGGGAGAGAATAAGATGCAAGAAGCCGTGGGTGATGATAGATAAGATGTTATTCGGTACTTCCCATCCACAGGCGATGTCAGGCCAAGTCCAGGAAGCAGGGCTCCAGGAACACGCAGCAGCCGCTTGGAGGA
>WTSP01027517.1:26697-43530 GCA_025331215.1 Actenoides lindsayi | reverse complement strand
TAATAATAAAAAAAAAGTTACCAAAATAACTTTCCTTCTAAATTTCTGGCTGCCCCAAATGCTGAAAACCAATGATGTGTAAGAATGAAAAAAAAAAAAAAAAAATTACAAAAAAAATAAATAATCAGGAACAACAACAAAAAAATCCCTCATAACTCCTTGCCTGATAAATGATAGGGAAAGTTTGACAGATCAGAACGATACGAAGCAGCCTAAAACATTTGGCACAATGTGTGTCTGGCATACAGAGACTGCCTGTCAAATGCCTATGACTCCATACAGCAGCTAGGGACCCTATGGAGCAGCAGATGGACCATTAAGGTAGTATTAATGTAGATGCCATCAGTTTTCAGTTCTGACTGGGACATACTCTTTAGAACTATGAGCAGCTGCTGCCATTTATTGTGACAGCTTCCTGCTAACTTTTGCCAACTGGCACAATCTGACTCTTTGTACCTGAGCTATTAAATGTGTGACTTCCACCGTTTTATTCCTCCAGAGAACTCTTTTAATAATCCTCTGAAGAAGGAATGAAGCATTTATCACCAAAGTGAATACACATACCATACAGTTCTATTGTCCTTCTGCACTGCTGTAGATTTTACATCAGGAGTAAACACAAGCGAGCTTCCCATGCCTTACACAGCCCCTGAAATAGGCAAAACTGGTGAGTTCTTAAACTGTATTTAAATGTACTGCATTCCAATTACTGGTTTAGGTTGATGGCTTATCTTGAAATCTTTGCTCTGTAATGGGGAAAAAAAAATAAAATAAAAAAAAAGGCATATTTTATTAATGCACAAAAAGGAAAGCACTTTCTTTTTAACTACAGTTCTTTGAGTCAATGAGCATGGGTCAATATCACAATTATAAAGGGATTTTTGAACACCTGCTGGTCTACTTAATATCTAAGCATTCCTTTTGTGGCAAGCAAAGCTGTCCATTCTTGTAATGCCTTTGCTGCATAGCAGGAACAATGCATTATAAATGATAAGTGATCATGTATTTGTTATCACCTGCACTATAATTTTAGCAAAGTATGCAAGAATGTTACTGGCAGGAAAAAAAAAAACAAAAACCAAAACCAAAAAAAAAAATCCACACAAAAAACCCACCCTGTTGTACATGTCTTTGATCCAGCTAGACTTCTAGGGATACATTACATCATTTGATTGTGCCAAACACGAAAGCTTACAGTACAGCACAGCATAAGGTTTGACATACAATAAGAACTGCAGCTAGTCATTATAAAAAATGGCTGGCAGACATTCATTATGCTGAGCTAACATCTTTTCTGCTTCAAATCTTCCTGCAATCTGACTAATAATGTATGCACGGACTTCTCTTCCAGATCTCCATTGCTTGATGCTATGCTGCCCATGTATATACATGTATAATCTCCTTTTAAAAAAAATAAATTCTAAATGAGCCCCCAAAAAACTTTAAAAAATAGGCTGTGCTCATATGTGCAATGAGAAGTGTGCACAGTATTGAAGCCACACAGGGTGAAAATGTTGAGTCTGCACATAATGGGAAAATTATGAATTAAACATAACTAACCATTGATAGAAACCATGTACATTTTGTACCAGCAGAAAACATTTGAAATAATACTAGTGGCTCCAGTAAAAACTTCCAGAGAAAATAAATCCTGCATATTAGAATGGTTTCACTTCAATTATAAATTAAGTCCTATGTAAGCATGCAGTATGCACCATATATTTCTATATTATTTTTTCTATATTAAATGGGTTTTTTTTGGCAATGTGAAGGTTACCCTTCAATTGTCAGTCTTTTAACCTGTGTCAGAGTTAGTTTAAACAATTGTCCAGAGTACGCAGAATAATACCTATCCTAGGAAGTCAGGAGTATATAATGTATGTAGCATAATACCAATCCTAGGAGGCCAGGGGGAATTAAGAAAATCTCAGCATTTAGTAAGAGTACGCATTTACACCCTGATTTTTAAAATTTTCTCAACAGTAAACGGAAAATACAATTAAATCTCAGAAGATATAATGGCCCTAAGAATGATACACTAGTAAAACGCCTTAGTTCAAGAAAGACCTTTATCATATACTCAGCCTCAAAAGCCTGACCAAGTCCCACTGAAGTGACTGTGCATCTTAAAAAAAATAAATTAAAAATTAAGGTTAACATGTAAAGTATATACTTAAATGTTGCTCTGGATAAAAACCTGGGGTGGAAGGTGGTGGGGAGGGAAGGAGAAGCAGAGGCAGAGGCGAGAGTGAGGTAAAAGACTATGGGGACTTACAGGCACTGAGTACATAGACATCATAAGTACTTATTTTACTCAGTTAAAGACAAGCTAAATCAAATGGTAGATAATATTTTACTTCAGTTTCTCAAATGTCCATTGAATCTTCAGGCAATTAATGTAGCAGATAACTCACATCTATAGCCAACTGCCCATCGAGTGTCATGAGTGCTACTTCCCAGCTTTACCAACTGTACGTACAACAGCCCTTCAAAGGCAATATTATCCATATTCCACTTGTTCTCACAAGTGCCAAGGGAAAAAGAAAATTATTTTCTTTCTGTAGCTTTTTTTTTTTCTTTCTGTACAAATACATATTATGTATATTTATATAAAATAGTTCATAAACACGGAATTTTGTTCAAGACCATGACCTGCAGAGCCATTAATTTCAGACTATGATTGTATTTATGCAGAGACAGAGGAAGACTCAGTTAATGTGGCTTCCAAAGCCATCACTTGGCATTGAGAAGTTACACATATAAAAGCAATTCTTCCAGAAATGTTGTAACATAAACTACGTAGAATTACAGAATTATTTATGTTGCAAAAGACCTTTGAGACCATCAAGTCCTCAGCTGATAAGTTGTTAAATTTTTTTGTCTGTACCCTTCAGGGCAAAGCAACGTGACACTGTTTATAAACCTTCTAAAGCTTATATAGACATTACTTTTGTTCTTGATTACTGCAGTTTTTAAATACTATACTCCACTCTGCTATAAACTAGGCAAAAGGAGAAAAGTGACACCACAGAAGAACTCAAGTCAGGTTTTGAACCCAAGGATTAAATCACTTTCAGGTTATCAAAAAGGCTCAAATTTACAGAACACTTTGTGGCCAGGAGGAGTATATTAAGTCTGATTTCAGACCTAAGAAATAAGGAACTGCCTAGCAGAGTTTTCGATTTTTGGAACTTCTAGACAATGTTTCTTCCACAGAGATAAAAGATAAAACTGTTTGAGTTTCATTTTGACTTCATGTCTTTATTCCTGAGCACTCACGCCAAATGTATGCTGTAATAATTACATGGGGTTTAGTATGAAGAATAAAATGTTTATTCTATAAATTTAAACAACAGCTTAACATGTGGTTCATATAATAGAGGAGGGGGAGAAGTGGAGAAATTGCTGTTAATTTAGGTAAAATTAGGTCTCAAAAGTTTAGCTGATTTTAGATTGATCTAAAAAAACCCAACAAAACTGAAAACAAGATGTTCCACAAAAAATCTAAACTTGGCCTTAAATTTCTGATATATTAAAATACTTAATCTGTGTTTCCTTAGTGATAATTTGCATAATTATTCTATGGAGCATGGTGCTATAAAAGACTACTTATACCAGCAGAACCTTTGGAAACCTTTGAAAGAAAGGGGATATATGTATATTTTCATACAAAAACATTTTCTTCAATTTACTCCTTTCCTTATTTTTTTATTATTATTTTTTTTTTTACCGATCTGAATATAAAAGTTATATTTGACTGGGGTTTTTTTTCTAAGATTGCCTATGTTGTAGTCTTTAAAATATACTGAGATTATAGTCTGAACTTAATTCCCAAAGGAAGAAGTTTGCAGAATAAAATTACCATCACAAGTGGCCTGAATTGTCTCCCATATCAGCAATTCCCAGCAAAGAAGGTAAGCACTGAACTGTCAGTTGGACAAAATGACCTTCTGGCTTTTCTAGCTCAAAGGTTGAAATATATTGGCAAAGCACCATGAGAAAACTCTACATTTGTTAAGCACATAAGAATGGGTCAGACTGAAGAGATCCATCCAGACCAGTATCTAGCCTTTCACAGTGGCCTAAAGCAAGTGCCTGAGGAAAGAGGGAAAGCATAAACCAATATTTCCTCCTGCAAACTTTTGTGGCAGTTTCAACATAGGGGCTATCTGAGACAGAATTGTCATTGTGCTTAACAGTGCTCAATGGAAATTTCTTTAATGAATTCACGAAATTACGTTTTAACAATTTTTCAATTCTACATAGTGGTTTGGGGGAAAAAAAAAGTTTCACTATATGCTGTACTGAAAATGTATTCCATTTTTGGTTTTGTTGTTGTTTTCTTTTTTTTTTAAATGTTAGCTGGTAAATTCATTCACAAGCTCCCAGCTTCTATATTTGTACAAAATATGGTCGATGCCTTCTTATTTACCATGACATTCACAGTTCTGCCTTTCCTTGACCATCCCTTTTCCACTTTAGACCTGTTTGCAGTGCATGCTCATTCTCTGTACTGCCCAGTCTTCACTGATTTATAAATTCTAGTCCTACTAATAGGGAACTGATCCAGATTAAAATGAACCCAGAAAGTGACTGAAAAAAAAAATAAATGGAAAATTTTTAATTTGCAGATGCACAGTCCCCAGTCTGGCTGACAACACAACCAGATAAATGTCAGCACCAGCATGAAGGCAAAGAAGGGACCTCATGGTTAGGTAGGAAAGGTGCAGGACACCCTCTAAACATCCGTCCATGCACACAGCGAGTCGTGCTGGTGGGCACACTACAAAGCACAGCTTTACCAAAATAATACTCTTCAGAATGTTATTTCTCCTTGACTTGGAGCCTTGTTGGTTGGAGGAGCAAGACACAGCTTTGGTAGTCAGACATGCAAAGCATTTTTCTTTCCACCAGGATAAGAGTCTCCACCAGCACACAGGATCCACTCTGTACTCCCAACATAAATGGCTAGAATATAAACTTCCTAATACAAAAAATAAGCAACGCACTGCACTCTGGTTCCACCCTCCAGAAACAAAAGAATGTTGTTTCTTTTATTTCCACCCACTCCCCAACCCCCAAATAGAGTTCAAAGACTTACAGGTGCTTTAAAAAAAAACACCTGCTTTTCATCAACGTGCATATTTTACCAGTTTCAAAAGCATATTAATATCCTTTGTGACTTCAGTTAAAGTAAACAGAAATAATTGGAAAGGTGACAGGTAAATTATTAGAAGACAGTATTTAGGATTTGCAATACAAACTAAGCACAGAAGAAAGTAGAAATTCTTCACAGATAAATAATTTAAAAGAAAGTAACACTTTTACCTCAGCAGGAATGCTTTATTTAGGATAAGATTTTATAGATACATAGATAGATAGATAGATAGATAGATAGATAGATAGATAGATAGATAGATAAATAGATAGACAGACAGACAGATAGATAGATAGATAAAATACTGTATCTTCATTTTGTCCTAAGCCACATGTACAACTATTTATTACAGTCTAAATTTTAATGGAAAAAAAAATTACAGAGGTTAATATGTGAACCATTGAAATAGCTAAACATTATTAATGCAATGTTTTTCTGTAAACCATACATTATACCAGGCTGATAATTATCTCCATATTAATTACTGTATAATAGATCAGATAAACTCAATTACTGTAAGGTAAGTGTTTTAAACAATACCCAAATAAGTACTACAGAATTAATTAAAATCTTAAGAGACTTCTGTTCACTTAAAGTGCATTTTTCTCTTTAGAAATCCTTCACAACTTCCAAAGGCAAAGAGTTCTCCTGCCTTTGTTGAGGACCAAATCACCTTTATAATTTTAAGTGGATGCAAGTAAAGGAAATCTATGGAAAGAGGGTGCAAACAATTGCAATAGGGCTTTAATAAATAGTAACAATTAGGACTGCGTATAGTGGTACCTATATATGAAGAGGTATTCAACTGGAAAATGTTTGATTAAGGCAATTTACGAAAATAAGCTTCCTGGTTATTTTGTTACCTGAAGTTATGCCCCTTGCCTCAAGCAGGAGCCACATTTTGCAGAGAACATATCTCTTGACATATATGATAACGACAGATGGCACAGAAACACCTGGAACAAATAAATAAAAAGCACTCCTCTGCTCGAGGTAAAGCCTCCTATCTCATAATATGAAAGCCTGCGACATGAATTTGGACACCCTAATGTCACATATTACATATATTATCTCTGTGCTGGCTCTGCTCATCAATTGTGCTTGTTGTCAAGAGGCTGCGCTCCAAAAACAAAGACAGTGGGAACGCGCAGAACTGTGCGACACCTCGGTGGAGGAACAGGCATGTCACATACCTGCAGCTTCAGCTGTGGAAAGCCACCAAGCTGTGCCATGTCACCGCTACCTTCTGCAACACCTCAGTTCAAAGAAAGGTGTGTGACGTGCCTGCCTCTCACTTCAAAGACACATATGCCGCGTGGCAAAAGCTGCTGCAAGCCACTTCTCATGTTTTGGATCAGCATTTTATATTTGGGTTGGTGGTTTTTTTTTATTCCTTCTTCTACATGGTGCTAATAAACGGAGGGAAATCGTTTCCATTTTACACACCCTGAAAGCATCAGATTTCAAAAGACCGTGTCAGGGCTGTCACCTGGCATGTCTCTGTGGTTTCGACTATTCACACTGAGCCTGGCTTTTTCATTTTGTAGTGCTGAGCTGGCACTTTGGAGAACACACTTTCTTTGAGTGGTACCGAACGAACTCACGCAGGGTTATGCATCGTGGGATGACACACGGGCTCTTTTTTACATTACAGGGCTTTTCCAAAATCTGCAAGGTGATGCAGACCAGTAAAATTAGTGATGTTGCTCTAAGAGCGGTAAAGAAATATTGGTTTAAATGATTGGAGTACCATTTCACAGAATCATCGAATTATAGAATCATAGCATCGTTAAGGTTGGAAAAGACCTCCAAGATCATCAGGTCCAACCTTCTACCTAACACCTCCATGACCACTAGATTGTGTCCCAAAACACCACGCCCACCTGCAGTAATGGTGACTCCACCACCTCCCTGGGAAGTCTGTTCCAATGTTACTCTTTCAGTAAAGAAATTCTTCCTAATATCCAATCTGAACTTCCCTTGGTGCAACTTGTGGCCATGTTCTCTTGTCCTGTCATTAGTTACTAGGGAGAAGAGACCAGCACTGGCCTCACTACAACCTTCTTTCGGGTAGCTGTAGAGGGCAATAAGGTCTCTCCTGACTCCTCTTCTTCAAGCTAAACAATCCCAGCTCCCTCAGCTTCTTCTCCTAAGGTGTGTTCTCCAATCCCATCACCAGCTTTTTTGCCCTTCTCTTTACCTGCTCCAGCACTTCAGTGTCTTTCCTGTACTGTGGTGCCCAAAACTCCACATAGCACTGGAGGTGTGGTCTCACCGGTGCCAAGTACAGGTCATGATCACTTCTTTCCTCCTACTGGTCACACTATTCCTGATACAGGCCAGTATACTGTTGGCCTTCTTGGCCACCTGGGCACACTGTTGGCTCAAGTTCAGCCGCTGTCCACCAGCACCCTCAGGTCAATTTCTGCCAGGCAGCTCTCCAGCCACTCCTCCCCAAGCCTGGAGTGTTGCCAGGGGTGGTTGTGACCAAGGTGCAGGACCTGGCACTTGGCCTTGTTAAACCTCATCCCACTGACCTTGGCCCATCAATCCAACCTGTCCATATCCCTCTGTAGAACCTTCCTGCCCTCAAGCAGACCAACGCTTAATTTTGTGTCATCTGCAAACAGACTGAGGGTGCCTTGCTCCTGTCATCCAAATCATTTATAGAGATGTTAAACAGGACTGGCCCCAGCACTGCACCCTGGGAAATATTGCTAGTGACTGGTCACCAATTGGATTTAACTCCGTTCACCACAACTCTCTGGGCTTAGCCATCCAGACAGTTTTTAACCCAACAAAGAGTGTAAACCAAGATCCACCAGCTTCTCCAGCAGAATGCCATGGGACATGGTGTCAAATGCTTTACTGAAGTCCAGGTAGACAACATCCACAGATTTTATCCCGGCTACTGATGGGTCACCTAGTCATAGAAGGAGATTGGGTTGCCCAAAAAGGACTTGCCCTTCATGAACCAATGTTGGACGGGCATGATCCCCTGGTTGCCCTGCACTTCCTGTGTGAGCACACCCAAGATGATCAGCTCCAAAATCTTTCCCAGTACTGAGGTCAGAGTGACAAGCATGTAGTTCTCTGCATCATCCTTCTGTCCCTTCTTGTAGATGGGCATCATACTGGCAAGCCTCCAGTCATCTGTGACCTACCCTGTCAGGCAGAACTGCCCCTTCTTCCAAAGGTGGCAAACTCTGCCCTCTTTCCTAGTCCCAGCAAAAGCTGCCTGTTCAGCCAGGCTGGTTGTTTCCCGCACCAGTTCACCTTAGGGCACATGGGGACCTCTGCTCCTGTGCCTCTAAGAGTTCCTTCTTGAAATATGTCCAGCCTTCCTGGACCCCTTTGCCCTCAGGACTGTCTGCCAAGGGATTCTCTCAACCAGTAACTTGAATAAGCCAAAGTCTGCCATAAGTCCATGGTAGCGGTTTTGCTGACGCCTCCCCTCCTTACTTTACCAAGAATTGAAAACACCATAATTTCGCGGTTGCTAAGCCCAAGATGGCCTCTGACCACCACAACACCCACACATCATCTATTGCATACATCTAATCAAAGTACATTTACAGGATGGTCTAGACTTTGATGTCTACAATATTTTATTTCCAAAAGGAAAACCTCCACATTGATATTTTTGAATCTGATATAAAAATATAAGATCTCCATTTGGACAATATTTTCATCATGGAAGATACTCAAGCACCTTCATAGTTTAGGAAACGACTTAAGCACCACTTCTTTGAGATACACACAACTGAGCTAGAAATGGGACTGTGTTCTAAAGGACATTGTATACATTTGTAGGCTTTAACATTTCTTATTATTATTGCTTTTATTAGCCAAACATCTGAACCACTGGATAATGCCTAGGAACATCTTAGCTTATCATCAACGTTGGAATTCTCTTTGAATCTGATAAATTGAATATTTCCCAACAGGATGTTCTTTTGGGACACTTTCTACCAAGTGCATAAAGACAGATGGTCACACAGCGCTTCCAATGCTGGCTCTGACAACTTTCCTGCACAATGTGGAGCTCATGGAATGGCTTTCACAAGGATGACTTCCTGGGAAACAAAGCTTTCCATGTGTCAAAAATACATTGCCTTGGAAAAGAGAGGTGGGTTTGTGCAGAGAAACGAGATGATGCAAATGGTCACACAAACAAGTTGCTTTGGGGTAACTTCAGGCCAGAATGATACCAAGATAACTGCCTGAATGCAAGTTTTTTACCCTTTTGCAAAGGCCATTTCTTTTACCACGTAGGTTTATGAGAAGGTATCGTGGTTCAGCTGATGCATTACAGCACTAAACTGCTCTGTATTCTCACATGCTTGTTCATATTCTTATCTTATAGTACATTAATAAAACAGCTTCCAAAATTCAAGCATTCTAACAATGTGGGGGTTTTTTGTGGTTTTTTTTTTCACCACAGTGCTATTATGTCAGGATAACTTGGCAGTACTTGTAAAGTGACTTATATCTAAGAATGGAAAGAATCACACAACTGCAATTCTACTTGGTGATAGTACCTTTCTCTTGCCCAGGTGAAAGGGTGAAGTGATCTAGTCAATACTCAGACAGGGGTTGTACTATTTTACCCTTTTACCATGAATGCAGTTCTTGATATCTTATGCAGAGGATGCTGATCAAACAGAAATCCAGAACATTTCAAAATGATAGCTGACTTATTTTCTCTGTGTCATTACATACTTTCTTCTACGACACAGATACAAATATCCATATTTATTTTTAATAGAGAAAACAGAAGCAAAGCTGCAGCTGGGAGCTGCAGGTACTTAGACCTTTTGAGGATTTGTTTTATTTTGCATGGGCCAAATTCAGCTATCACAGAAGTCAATAAACAGACTTTCATTGAACTCCACAGGATTCATTATGCTATTGATATTTATAGAATTCTGTTAGTACAACCTGGCAAATATCAGTGGGTTTAGGCTAGTTATTTATATATATATAGCTTTAATAACATCAATTAACTGAACAGACACATTTTTACTACTCCAGACCTCTTCTTAAGTCATATTCCTTCTACTATTTTTTAATTCATCAATAGTCCTTGCAAGATTCCTGCAATATCTGAAACTTCTGTTGGTGCCTTCGCAATAGTTTGTCCTCTCTGCCTAACAGCACCCTTTCTTGTGGGCACTGAACTCTCTTTTAAATGAAAGCAGCAAAGAAACAACATGATATCATTTGGCTCTCAAAAAGTAGAAAGAATTCTTAATTCTAAATTTTTACTTCTGGTCTTACACAGTAAAAATATTCTCTCAGCAATAGTATTACATCTTTTATTACCATTATCTCAAGAGTCAAAATGACTCAATTTTTTTTCTTTTTAATTTTTTTTCAAAAGTTACACACTTAAGCCATACTAATTCTAAAAATGTTTAATGTGAGAAGACTGAAAGTTGGTCAACTTCCCTTTTTCATTAACATGTGTTACATGTGGGTCAAAACCATTCTAAACTGATGAACTGATAGAATATGTTGGTGTAGGAATTACTTATATAAACATAATAGCATAAAGGCAAGTGAGCAAGCCAGCAAAAATCCAGAGAACAAGAAAGCACAAAGCTACGGAACTATGAGCATAGAGAATCCAAACATAATCTTGTCCTGCCATCATTCAGAGAAAGACTAAAATGTACATGTGGAATCAGGCAGGTCTTCTTTATACAAAACTTGTCCGAGAGACAACAGAGAGTTTGTTATCTGCAGTTAACTTATCATTCCTATAAAGCAGAAGTGTGACCAGAACTCTATGGGGAGAATTAAAATGTTGGGAAAGGTCCCCAAGACCTCTCATCTTTTCTCTGAAGATGTTCTGGGCCACAGACAAGACACAGCAACAAAAAAACCCCCAATCTTCCTACATCTCAAACTACCAGTAGTCACTCTGATTTTGAGGTACCTCTTATATTTCCATAAAAAAGGCTGCAAACCTCAAAATCCTTATCTGCCAAACATTTAGAAGGAAATCTAATATTCTTTTTTTTTTTTTTTTTTTTTTTTAAATGTTACATAGAATAATTTTAGATTTACTAAGCCAAGGTATTTTTGAGATGACAAGGCTGCATTAATAAGCATACACAATTAAACAGGACCATTTCAAGTGATCAGCTTTCAGTTGCATAAAATGCCTTCTCTTCATAGCCACAAAATATATCAGAAGAGACCATCAAAGGTGACCTTTTATGTATGCCAATGCATTGCAAGTGATTTCATAACAATAAGGTTATTTTTTTTTCAGGTTTTCTTCATCACTAAGTACTTAGTGTCAGAATCTCAAACTCATTAACAAAAGGACAACCTTAACTAAAAAGTTTGCAATTTTAGAAAGCCTACTTTCTCCAAAAGCAATACACTCATATATAGCCTCCCAATTACATTCTGTAAGTCAATATGTGAAGTCACGTGAAGTCTTAAGTGTATTGAAATTTTTCTCTGTTTTCTTCATGTATTACGGAAAGCTGTTGCTTTCATTCTTTGGCCCCATGAATACTGAGGAAGTTGGACAATGTCACTGTTGGGCCACTCTAAATTATCTCTGCAGGTTCAAGGTGGTTGGAGAAGGCTTCTTTGTTCCTAGATAAAGGAAGGAAATGTCAACCCTGTCTTCAAATATGTCAAGAAACAGGATTAAGGGAACTAAAGGCTGGTTAGCCTCATCCTGACTGCTGAGTCAGGATGACCAAATGGTCATCCTGACCAAACCCTTCTGTAGGTTATTTCCAGATGCATTAAAGATGTAGAAGTGATTTGGAGTAGTTCACACGGATTTATGAAGGGGAAATCATGCTTGACTAACCTGACAGACTTCTACAAGGAAACTACTGGCTTGGTGAATGTGTGGAGACCAGAGGATTTTGCCTGTCTTGACTTTAGCAAGGCTTTTAACCGCTCTCTTACAGCATCTTCCCTGACAAAATGGTGAAGTAATTATGGACTAAATAAATGGACAGTGAGTTGGATTGAAAGCTGGCTGACCTGATACGCTTAAAGTGTCATGGTCAGCACCACAACGTACAGCTTGTGAATTTCAATAAAGGAAAACGTAAAACCCTGCATATGGGGATGAATGAAACCAGGCACAGGTACAGGTTGGGGGTTTACCAGCTAGAAAGCAACGTGACAGGGAAGGACATCGGGATTGATGTGGACAACATATTGATCATGAGCCAGCAATGAGCTTTCACTACCAAGGCCAGCAGCCTCCTGTGCAGCATTGAGCGAAGAGTCACCAAGAAGTGCAGGGAGGTGATCATTCCTCTCTGTTCAGGACTGGTGAGACACACCTGGAATGCTTTGTCCAGTTCTCAGATTTCCAGTACTAGAAAGAACATCCTGGAGAAAATTCAGAAAAGGACCACAAAAATGACTAAAGGCACCAGAGCATCTCACATACAAGGAGAGACTGAGGGAGCAGGAAGGCTCAGAGGGATCTTGTCATTGTTCACAAGTACCTGGTGGAGTACAGAACAGGCCAGACATTGGCAAAAGTTGCCCAGAGAGACTGTGGAATCTCCAGCCTAGCAGGTGATCAAAACCTAACTGGACATGGTCCTGGGCAACCTGCTGCAGTTGACCCTACTTTGAACAGGAGGGTTAGACTCAAGTGCCTCTGAGGTCCCTTCCAGCCCCAACCATTCATATCTACTAGGTACGAGATATTTTTGTTAAATTAGCAGGTGTGTGAGAAGAATCAAGATGAAGGTATGTATCCAGGCAAAGCATCACAAAATAGGAATCATGTATCATACAGAATATAAATCACGTATCTGCAAATGTGTTTTTTAAGCACACTCTGCCAAAGCATAAAAACCTCAAAAATGTCAAGTTCAAGTGGGAAGATATTGCATTTGCATTCAAAGTCTGACATGAAATATAAAATATGTTGTTACCTGTCCATGTTATGTACGCAGAAGGATTAGGCTTTTCTACACAAGAACTATTCTTTCATAGTTGGGTTTTTTTTTTGTTTTGCTTTTTTTTTTTTTCCCCAGTAACTATCATCCCATAGGAATCTATGATTGGAACTTTTCATTTTATATCACCAGAAATAAACAGACACTGCACTCTGTTAAGAATCTGCTCTTCAGAAGAGCATGGATAACCTTGTCTTTTGTTCCTAACAGTTTTGAATTCAAGTTTTAGAGAGCAAACATTACACCCTGGGAATCCTTTCATTCTCCATGACTGGCAAGTATTCATAACTTCACTATATCATAGAAAGCCACAACAGGGACAAAGAAAGAACATACAAGTGTCGTTATTTCATGGGATGAACAGTGTATTTATAAATTTTATTGTCAACAGGATAAAAAAATCAGTTTAACAGTGGAAAGCATTTTTGTTTGCTTGGAGCATATGCATTTTGACATCATAAGCTGCTATAGAGAATATGACAGAATTTATTAGACATTGCAGCTAATTAGTCCAACTTTTTTCTTCCAAGCTTACTCTTACTAATACAGATGAAACATTTAAATCCACCAAGAGAAATGGGCAACGCCTTTTCATACCATATTTCCACAGTGCTTAGTTTCCTGCTGCAAATCATTAAACAGACAACAGATGCACTTTGTTTTCTGCTTGCACATGTGCAAACAATCCTTGAAAGGCAAAAGTAACATTAGTTTTTGCTCCTATTATAGTTCATCATTATGTCATCACTGGAACTCCTGCCTCAAATGTAATGTTGATTTTTAAATGTAATATTTGCTGTTGTTCTATCCTCACTGAGCATCTTTTAACTACTCTTGCCAGTGCCACAGTAAGTGGCATTCATCACAAGATTTTTGGGAAGGTGGTTTAAAGTTCACAGTGTGAACAAGACAGTGACAAATTGTTCACGGAAAGTAACAGCATAAGCCCTACAGATGATAAGGTGAAGACCTGATGCTTATTATCTTCCAAGAAACCACACAAGCCAGCCTTTGCTCTGGATCTGAGGTAAACAGCAAGAAAGTTTTCTTCTCCCCTCCTCCCTCTCTTTTGTTTCAGCAGTGAAATGCAAAGCAAATATACTTCAGTGTCATGATTTTTTTGTTGGCACCTTTCCATAGCCAATTCCATTCATGCAGAAAAGGGATGAAATTCCATCATTCGAGCATGACATCTCAAAATTCAAACTTAATGAGAGCTTTGGCAGCTTCTGTCGAAGGCAGACAGTGATTAACAAAACACTTCAGAGTACAAGGCACAGCAGTGCTCAAAGAAAACAGTGATGATCTCCACTTAATTGTAGAAAAGCCCAAAGCATCTGCCAGCAGAGGAGAGCTCGAGCCATAAGGAGCTATTGCTCAGATAGGCTGTCATCTCCAGAGATCAACAACCATATGCTCAGCTCAAGCGCAAACTCCAAAGAAGTTAATTTTCTGACAAAATACAGGGATAAATATGACATTCAAACAAGTGTGCTCACTCATCCTGAACACGCGTTCATCTGCACGTATCAGATTTATGCATCATTTAAACAGAAGCAAATATAATTTGTTTGGAACACAAACATTACTGTATGAGCACAGGTATAATTAATCTTTGTCCGCTCCACAGGTTCTTGTGTTCCGCCGGTTAATGCTTACAGTAAACTTTTGATGAATGAATGCAATCACCTGTTGCACACTGTCTCACTATGCAAAATACCCAACCGTTGCCTTTTCTGCTACCTAGGACGCACACAGTTACCACATCTTCAGGTGCAGCAATGGGTTTTCATATGATGGTGTAAGGTTTACTTCTAAATGCCAAGGACGGGGACTTTGAATAAACTCGAGCAGCAAGAAAGCTTATTTTAAGGAAATTGTCATCTAAGCTTGCAGAGCTGGGAAAAGCTTAATTAGTCTACAGATATATTAATTCTTTTGTACTTATTTAGTGCCTCATAGTCAACGAATGAAAATAAGTTATTGAAACGTATATGCCTGGCAGCAAGTAATTAACAGAAGGGAAAAGGTCAATCTAAAAGGGGGATGTACTAGAAAAACACATGTTGTTGAATATAAAGTTAAATGTAGTTTTAGTTTTGTCAAGAATATTTTTTTTTTCCCCCCTCTTTTTTTTTTTTTTTTTTTTTTTTTTTTTAATCAATTACCTCAAATGCCTTTCAACTATATCGATTATAGATTATTCTGACTTTATTTGAAAATAATTTACCCAGACACCTTGGAAGTGTTCTGTGTAGGACAGGATCTCCAAGTCAGTTTAACTAAGGCAATTCACACAACCAACTGCCTGAAGTGTCATCATGTCACATGCATCACATCTGCGTGGGTCCAAATTTGTCCTAATTCTATCCTTCGCTTATCCAAAAACTGGATTCAAACTCCCAACTCTCAATCCCTATCCCTGGTTTTGGGACATACTTTAGACCTCCCCAAAAGCTACATTTTTTATATGAGGAAAAGGGAGGTAAATCTGTCAGTCATTTGATGCACTATTTTCACAATTTTTATCACTCAGTTAAATATATTTCTAATAAAGATATGCGGAAAGTATGAGATTGTAATTCATTAAGTAGCTGAATTCAACCTTAGTTGCCATACAGATATTTGTTTCTTTAATTGTGAGACACCCTGAAGAAACCAGTATATTGTGAATATCTAAGACTATTAAAGAAGATAAGTCCTGTCCCTGGCAGCACAGCTACTTGATGCTTCATTGAAAGGTTTGTGTTAGATGTAGAATAGTGATGCTGTAAATAGCAACAGTGCAAAAGAAAATTATAATCAACAGGTGTCCTTAAATGAGTGGAAGCAGAAGAATTGGCTGCAATCATCAACTTTCTCATTTCAGCTTTTTTGTTGTTGTTATTGATTTTTTTTTCCTCTTCCTTTTTTGGGATTGATTCTCAAGCATACTTCTTGGTAAGCTGCTAAAATGCAGCAGTACCTTAAAGCATATGGAAACATCTGAAGGCAGGAAAGGAACCCTCACACAGCAGCAGGATGAGCTGGAGCAGTGATTTGCATGGCATGAATAAAGAACAGCACAGGAACTAGCTCCACACGCTGCTGCTCAGCAGCACAGAAAATACAGACGTTTCAAGAAATTCCTGTTTGGCGGGTGGCGAACAGGTTTAAAACCAGGCAATTCCTTGGGAATTCCCTGGGAGGTGCTGCTTTTTTAGGGTAATAAAAGTATGTCTCCATTATTTATAAAACTATGGGCTGTATTTTCTATTTTGAATGAAAATAGCACGTAACGTGAGCTTTGTTACACCATCATCTGTAACACACCCAGGGCTGAACAACATCAATATTTCCCTCATTTTTTGGGCAGAGTACTTTGTGGAGGAACACCAGTGAAGGAAGCAGTAGTTAGCAGAGTTACTACGTGTAAATAGCTCAGTTGAGAGCCCAGGGAAGGGCTCAGTTCTGCTATCTCATAGCACAGCTGATAATGTGCAAAATGAAATAAACCTCTGCCACGTGCACGGAAAATGCAGACAGTGTCCTGCCATTGCTCTTACTAGGCTGTTTGTTATGGGCAGAGAAGCTTAGGAGAAGAATGGACAGAAAAAAAAAAAAAAAAAAAAAAAAATCAGCCACACCCCTGAGCACACCAGTACACTTTACTTTTGAGTAAAATTCCCTTTGGAAAAAAAAAAAAAAAAAAAAAAAAAAAAAAAGAACAAATTTTTTTAG
>WTSP01027517.1:0-13056 GCA_025331215.1 Actenoides lindsayi | reverse complement strand
TTTCCTTGAGTTCTTGTCCAATTATTATAGTCCGGTTACAGAGGCATAATTATATGGGATACATAGAGCAGCTTCTAAATGTTTTCAAATGTAATTCTCTGTTGATCTAAATATAACATATCTTTGCATTATACATATTTCTTTTGATACATAGAATACTGCTAGCCAGAAGTATACTAAAATTTAAGCTGTGGTGTATAAAAGACAAATAAAACATTTAAACATATTTCCAAAAATGAAGTAAATCTACAGTACAAATGATGCACTTATCAATTGTAATACATTATGTTTTCTGTCTCATTTCAGAAGGTATTATGGTAATAATTTTGGATTTTAGCCAAGTGCTCAGCAGAGGATTTTAAACATCCTCTGAATAGACATATTTAATAGCTTTTAACTGTACAGAGCAGTGCTCTTATCAGTGAGTAGCAGGAAAATGATTAATACACTTTGGGTAAACTTACACTTGGTCTTCTTTAGGTGGAGAAGGAGGCATCACTAAGGGCTGAAATCTCTAATTATATAAGAGGATATAAAAGACAGCAACTCACAGACATCAGATGCATATTCTGTAGGTCTACACAACAGATGGTGGTGTCTGGCAGTGTCTTTTCTTTTAAACAGGAAAATATTGTTATAAAAATATTCAGAATACATTTTTAGTTACTTAACCAAATGTGTGGATGAATTAGTGGGAAATGAAAGTCATGATGTGGTGCATGAGGGAGAAAAAAAAATGTATGAAATCTCGTTATTTAGGATTCTTCCACTCTTAGGCTGCTTTCAGCTTTAAGATGAGCTGGCGTGTTCGTGTCCTTGGTACTATCTATTTAAATGCATCCTGAACCCATACATTTTTGATACATTTAATTTGTACTGTAGTGTATTGGGATATCCTGAATACCATGTTTTTACCCCTTCCCAGTCCATTACTGCTAAAAAGAATCACTATTATCAGCCACAAAGGGAATTCTCTCTTGCAACCAAAGTTCTCTGAAGGGAGAATCCTCTGCAGACCTACATTCTGAGTGACAAGTTCTTACGTGTGTCTCATTATGAGTGGGTTAAATTAACATATATTCTGCCAAGCTGAAGAAAATAGCTGTGACTAATAACCGAACATGCAGGAAAAAGTCTGTAAATCTGACTATGATGAATTTCATCAAGGTGATCCAATACTTCTGGGGGTCAGGTGAAAATATTACAATTATGTTCAAATCTAAGTAAATCCAACGCATCTGGACGGCTTTTTTTGTTGGAACAGGTATTTCAACTCTTCTCCAAAGAGATCAGCGCTTTCCCCTGCCAAGGCACAGCATTTCAGTGAGTTAGAGGGAAAATGGTCACGCTGGTTCCTGAGCCACAACTACAGAGCTCTATACATAGTCAGATACCCAAAACCTGCAGGCAGACTTCACTGAATGAACATTTTCTGCTGAAAGGCTTTTCTTGGTACACAAATTCTTTCTTTTTGTAAAATTAAATGTCACTACCTAGTTCTCTTCCTAAACAATATCTATAGGATGATGGCACTCCTAACTTGAGGAGGAAATTATAGAAGGAGAAGTGAAAATAAAAGGTTTTCTGTAGTCTTTTTTTAATGTTTTGTACACATCCTCCCACACTGCACACCACCAATATTTAAGCCTGATCATTACAGAGAGTATCTTGAAAGGTAAGTGACTGAGATGTTCTGGAAAAAAGATGGGCAGAATGATGATGGTGTGCCCAATTCTTATTTTTACTGCAATTTCTTGCTGGGGGTAATTAAAATTCATTTAAAATAACAGTTGAGACTGAATTATGAGGTCCCAACAGGCAACAGTGTAACCAAAGAAATAACTCATAAACCTGGGCACAACATTTCAAGAACAATGGTCCTCCAGTCAGACAATCATGTCTTGTGAAGAATCTTCCATCTATCAAGATGGGAAGAGATTGCAATTATGTTAATGTCTTTATTTCAAAGCACAAAATTGCTAGCCAAAATGAAAACACAAGGCAATAATGATTCTGAAAATATGTCAAGTCTTGTAAAACATTTGCTACAGATGTTTGAAATCACCCACTAGAAGAAAAAAAAAACCCAAAACACTATTGGTTTCATCAGTATTTAGTGGTATCTATTGAAGACTCGCTGTTATTTCTAAAATCTATAAATACGTTCTTCAGCAGAATCCATCTAGTGACTTCTATATGAATTGCAAAAACAAACGATCAAATTACCAACGCAAATGCCATCAAACTAGTAGCAAAGCCTGCCAGCAAGCCTCAGTGCAAAAGGAGATACAGCGAATCACCATAATCAAACCTCTTCTTTGTTTCCTCTGTAGATATCATATACCATTCACCCTAAAAGAGAACCAAGCACCATATTGCTTCAGATCAAACACGGGGAACCGTTCCCAAATGTGGCCCCACCCCAGGGACATCCAGCCACACAGATCTTCTTCCTTTAAAAGACAGGACCTCTGGTCCAAGCATGGCTCCTGATCTCAGCTGTGATAACTTTCACAGAATCACGGAGTGTTAGGAGTTGGAAGAGACCTCCAAAGACCATAGAGTCCCACCCCTCTGCCAGAGCAGGACAAAACTAGGGCAGAACATTATGAAGTTCTTTTAGGCAGAAATGTCCTGAGCTATTGGGGCATTCATAAACTGGTATGAGTAGGCATCATGGGCAGAAAAAAAACCCCATATAAAACCATCTCACTGAGGAAATGACAGTTAAAAAGTACTCTTTGCAGAAGCAAGTAAAATATAAATGTAACTTATTGTGAACACTCGGTGCCTATGTTTTACAGTTTTCCTTTTTTTGTGTACAATCTATACAGGATTATTTCTTTCATTAGCTTTTTTTGATCAGTGCTTGCAAAAATAAATTAATTTACAGGGTAGAAGATAGTTTGCAACATCAATAAAACCAGTATGCTTTCCCTGTACTGCCGTGTGACAAGAGGTCTGTAGCTCCTAGCTATTCTTTGTATTTTTCACCAACACAGAAGAACCAAAGGAACTAAGAGCTCTATAAAAACAGTTTACCCAGTTTGTAATTCACAACCCTTAGATCAGAGCTAGTTCTAGCTAAACACATTAACGTTCCTAAAAATGGATCTTTTCTCCTAATGCACTTGATCAATGTGCAGGGCTTTGATCAGACAACAACTTAAAGGTAACTTCATATTTCATACCTGTTACTTTTATATCCAAGAGATGGGTACTGCCACTTCAGAACGAAACCATGAAAGCCTTTGCAACACATTCATTAAAAAAAAAAAAAAAAAAAAAAAAAAAGAAAAAAAAAAAAGAGTTCAAAAGAGGAAAAAAACAATACTTTTGCATCTCATAGTCAACAACAAAGGTGGTATATAATAGTTCAATATCTCTTTCGGGTCAGAGGTGTATTAAGAAAAACATCAAGGATGATTCTGTCTAGATTTATAAGTGAGCTAAATGACACATACTGCACTTTAATCTTCTTTTGATGCATACAGTTGACAGGAGCTACAAAGGTACAATATAAAGCTTTTGAGTATTTCCCCATATATTTTGTACAAGATGGAGGAGCACATCTTCTTCCATAAAATATAAATACTTATATTTGTGCATTATGTATGTGAGGTTATACAAATGAATGAGTTCCTTAAAATGTACCAGAGCTGAAACGCAAAGAGGATGTACAGCTTGTAGGAAGAAAATCAATTAGCCTGGTACACTAACAATACCAAAATGAAATCCTTCCTCAGTGGGGCTGATTCTAACTTATCTCTCATTTGTCCTGATGTAACTCCAGAAATTTAATTAAATGCTCTGAAATTATGTTGTTTAAACAAATACCATTTTTTGAAATATTCTCTTTTATATGAATTCATTTTTGAATTGGCTGCTTTATTTACTCTGCTGCATTCTTGTATTTCAGGCAGTTAATGAAAAGCTGCTTAGAAAGCTACACAGCCTCGAGTAAACAAGAAAGCAATTCATAAATTAGATTCCTTTACCCAGAGTTGGACTTATCACAATGTCTTTATGCAGAAACAAATAAAACATCCTATATTTTTCTCAGAAGTCATTTTTCTCAGAAGTCATTTTTCATGGTTTTACAGAAATCATGTCTTAGACATCCCATACCTGTGTTTTTAACCAGTAGCAGGTCATAAGAGTCTTCTTCAAAGTATGAATGCTTTTTTCTTCCTTGTCAATAATATTCTTTATCCAAGAAATTACAGGACTGCCTTGACTTGTGGGAGCTTAGTTATGAGCACACAGAATTGCAGTGAAGTCGCTATAAACCAATTCATATCATCTTATCGAAAGGAATTAATTCTAGGATAAGGTTGATATGTCTGTAATGCCTCATGCTGTTCAAGTACATAATAATGAACTTCAGTGAGATCAAGTGTACCTGTCTTTTGATTAGATCAATTCCATAAAAAACTACTCTGAAACCTTCCACAGGAAAAGATGCATATATTCAGCTTCAGGATCTGGGTCTGTACATCTCAGAATAGAAATAATAATAATAAAATGGTGAATTAATTTAGTGCTTTGAGAGGCAAAGACTCGGAGAAAAAATGAGAATTGTTGATTTCAGGACAAAGTCACCACTGATCCTCCATAAGGCTGTCACAGAATAAGGTTTTTGTGAGTGTAGGAAGGAAGGCAGAAGAAGCTGGAGGGTCTCTTGGGTAAAGAAATGATAAATAAAGTCCAGGACAACTTGGCAACAGACCTTTGGAGATAGCCAACTGTAAGCAAATAATGATTTTCATAAAAATGATATAATGGATTTTTTTTTTATCAATTTAGGGGATATTTTCTTAAGAACGAGAAAACATTTCAGCTCTATGAAGAACTGATCTGATCATCATCAAAACTATGTCAGTGGAATGGACATGTATGACTGTGTCATTTCAGTAGAAACTTCTGCTGTACTTACTGAAAAAGTTATATTCTCCAGAAGGAAAAAAACAATGAGTATTTTTTTTAAATGCTCATATTTTGTTTTATGTTTGAAGGGAATAAGCTATCTTGTCATGAGGTTTTCTGACTGGCAAGATAAAAATCACTCTGACATTATCATGTCAGTTCTTGAACAAGAATGAAAAATGAACAAAAATCTGAAATGTATTTGAAATTCTGTATACATAACTTTTTAAGTATCGAATATATAAAAAATAAAATATTGAGATTTTCAGAGCTTCAAAAAAACCTCATGCTAACTGAAAATCAGAGCTAGAAGGAACCTCAAGAAGTCATCTAGTCACCCATCCATAGTTTGCTGTTTGAAATGTGAATACTGCACACATTTAAATGATAGTAATTGCCTAACCAAATGTATTTTACCAAATGTTGCTGGATATCAATCATTCATCCAAGATTATGTTTTAGACCAAAAATAATGCAGCAGAAACAAGAATGAAAGTGTATACTATTACACCTTCTAAAATGCCAGGTCCACTAAGATTGGTATGAATGATGGTCTTCTAAAAATATTACAAAACTCAATTTCAGGAGGACTGCTACACTAATACTCCAAACATATTTCTCAGCTTTTCACGGTTTCATGCTCCAACTATTGTTCCTCTTTCTGGTACTCCTTCAGGAATTCTTGCTTTATAAAATGCTATCATGAAGGGTTGAAGGATTTTTTTTTTTTTCCCTCCCACTTGTATACTGTCAAGGGATGCTTTTTGAAGACCTCACTTTCACCATCAAGAGCTAGGGAGGCAGACCTGGTGGCCTTGTGGGATTTAATTAGAGTTCACCAAGTTAGAATCTCCAAGCTCTCAAAGCCCTAATTTAAATATAAGTTCACTCACTCTTCAACTGTTCCTTAGGTCCTTATTAAAATTTCAAGCTATTAAAGAGAATATTCGAAGGGTTTTTTTTTTTTTTTGGTTTTTTTTTTACAATAGATATAAACTAAACTAGAAATGTGCATCATTCAAACAGTCCTCCTGTGTTAAAACCCTTGCCAATTGCTTGTGACAAAAATTCCTCAAAAAGAACAGAATCAGTGAAAACACAGTTACACTATTTGGTGTCCAACTGGAGGGAGATGGAGACACCCAAGCAGCCGGGGTGAAGCTGGTGCTGGATCACACTCTCCTTTCAAAGACACTGGTTCTTTGGGTAGCTGACCTGATGTAGTCTTGTGGTAATAGCAAGTACCATTGCTCTTGCTTTGTGTGATTGGTGTGATATTTCCTCCATTACGATGTCGTTCAAAAGGCTTGTTTTACACTGATGGCACATCAGATCCATTTAAAATAAACTTTCTTGTCAATCAAAGCTTTACAACGTGCGGGCTAGTTGGAAAGTGGTACACACGACAAGGTTTATGGGTGACAGTATAGCTACACAGCAATTTTGGAAAATACAAAACACACTGCATCTTTTTTTTATTTTATTTATTTATTTTAAACAGAATGCTGGCAGCAGCATTCACACCCCAAGACTCAGTGACTCTGCAGAGAAGTTGGGTTAAAAAAATCACAGGGACCAAAGTGAGAAAAAAGAGTGCTAGGGAAATTAGGAAGAAATGAGCAGGTATAGTATAGAGAAACAAAAAATTGACTGGCTGCAGAAATAATTTGTGGGGAGACTGCAGGGACAGCATTTCTTAACATTATCTCGGTTTTATCCTGCTTGTAATTTGAAATAATTGCAGTTATTCCTAAAATAATAACTAGGATCACAAAACTTTCTGCTCTGTTGTATGTTTTCCATGCACTTGTCAGATGACTTGAGTTTAGGTTTGGATGGCTTACAGTGATGCCAGCAAGATGCACTGGATGAAGCAGCTTTCTCTTGATCATGAACACCTCTCTTCTACCTGATTTCCTTTGAACCCGCAGCTGTCATATTGATCACAGTTCATATATATCAACTTTTAAGTAGCTAGATTTGGGATTAAATGGCATCTGAAAATTACCCAGAGGAGGATTAAATAATCCAAAATCATTTGTAGATACTTCGCATACACTTTCTATCAACTCTGCATTTTATGAAAATATACAATTCTAAATCTTAAGTTTACATGTGAACCCAGAAGTGCATGTGAATGTTAAATTGGAAAAGGTCAAGGGGCAAATTATCTGTCCTGGACCTTCACTGGTTTCCACATAGATATAATTAAGGGTACTCTGAAATGTCTACTTATCATTTAATTTTCTCTTATTAGAAATTAACCCAACCAATGTAGTTTATATTTGGTTGAAAGTTTCAACTTCCCCACTTCCAAGAATTTTTGAGAAGTTGTCAGACTAAGAGGGAGCAGACAGGATTCAGGCTTGGCTCGACTTCCAAACTACATGAAAATAGAAGCTAACGTGAATTAAATGCAATTATGTATTAATTGTCAGTGGCTAGGTAACCATTTGCACAAGCGTCACAAAAAATGTGAATTTCTCCAAGTCTAATCACAGGAGAGTTTTCCACACCTTATGCCCACAAATCCACATTATTTGGAGCAATGTTTGATTCTGCTGATAATTTAAATGGAGTAGTACTGAGAATCAATTTGGCTGCTTGGTGAAATTTTAGTGTTGACCTGGACCTGTATGGCAATGATATCTCTATTGTTAAAAAAAATGAAATACCAAGTTCAGATCTTTTGAAGATCCAAGTCTCTCTATCCAAAACAAGGTTCTGTAGCATATGGGTATCCCACAACTACAGTAACAAAAATCTGGTTTTCCCATATCACATGTATTGTGGACAGTTTTTCTGCATGTGGTGTAGTTCTTGTGTTTCTTTTAAAAATAAAGTCCTGTTACCTGTGAAGGTGATTTACTGTTCAGTAGTATTTTGTTAGAAATTAGAGTGAATTCTATAGCAAGTAAATGAATTTAGCTTAGACAACAATATGTATTTTTTATAACAACAATGAAAGAAATATTATGAGGTTGTCTTAATTTCTGCCTGAAGAAGACACCTCCTTTGCATATGCTGTCTTCCTCACTTGACTGTTCTGTTTATTTCTAGAGTGCTGGCGGGACATCTTCATTAGCTTCTTTGTTATTAAATCCATATTGTGTAAGTTTCAAGAATAGCTTCAAAAGGTTAATGGAAAGAATTATAGAGTTTTCCTGTAATACTGGTTCAATGATAAACCTATATTCTTTACGATTTTTGGAAGTTTCAATGTTTGTGGTGTTGCTGTGAAATCCAGCCACATATCCAGAAACCTCAACTAAAACCAAATTTTTCTTTTTTTTATTTTTTCCTCGGCATTACAGAGGCAGAAAAAGCCCTCTTACGTTTTAAGTTAAAATATAGGAATGAATAATGACAGAACAGGCAATGCAAAGAAAACAAAAGGTTCTTCTGTCATTGAGATATTTTTTTGCTTTGTGTGTTAGAAAAGAGAAAGCAACAAAATATTTTATATTCATATTTTTATGCCAACAGAGCTATTACTTCATTCATCAAGATCTCCACATCTATAGTTTTCTCATACGTTCTGTAAATCCATCCTGCTTATGTTGGGTCACCAGTTAGGAAAGATATGAGGTATAATTAAAGAGCAGTCCTGCTAAAAGGCATTAGGATGTAAAAATTAGAATGAAATAATAATATTATTACTTTATTTAATAATCTGGATCTTGACAAAGAAGAGACTTTCAACACAGGCGCTCTATAGAAATACTCTGAAGCAAAAGAAACAAAAATAGTATACTGAATGTTATCTTGCTATGTCTTGAGTTCATTTTTCTCATTTTATCAAGTGGTCCATACCAAATTATAAATAAAATCTACTTTATCCTGCACTGATATATTTCTGTGGCAATGTTGAGGATCCAGAGAATTCTTGGTCTGCATTTTCCCTTCCCCAGACGGTTAAGTGAAGTCCATGATGCACAGGTTTCTAGAGTGGGTTGGGTATGCCTTGAACAGAGCTGGAGTGTAAGAATTGTGGATCTGTTCCCTGCAACACCTAAAACTGCAAAATAAAAGGGCGTCCTTGTGACAGGTGCAGTGGGCAAACCAATGGCAATTCAGCCAAGAAGACAGTACCTAAGCTGAGGTCACCTTGTTCATTGCCTTACATGGCACAATTACTTTGCAACTGTACTCATACTACTAAACTGCAATGTCCATTTTCTTTAAATGACGTTATACCAGTACCAGCATGAAGTGGGAAATGATTTTCCACTGCTGAGAAAATCTGTGACATTTCAAAAATGTGCCCTGACAGAATGGTGACAAATATACATTTTTTTCCCGAGGAACTGACATTTTTTTCTCATAGTTCAGGGGTTCTTTTATAACAAGCATGAAAAGGAACAGGATGGTAAGTGGAAGGTTTAAAAGAAACTCACAGAACTTTTAGAAGTTCAGTGATATCCAACAATAGTCTTATTAAATATTTTATTTAATAGATCCTGGTGGAAACATGCTTTGCTGGAATTTGTCCAAGTGACTGTCACCAAGGAAGGGTGCTACAGATAATGCTTGTGAGGAAGCATAGCTGTAAAACCTGTGGATGGAACAGACCTGCCAGGACACACAAGAAGATTAGGGCTTGTGGGAGTTAGCACTGGCAGTTTACCACATAATGGTCCTGGTTTATTCCCCATATCAAAGTCAAGGACATACCTTGTGAGTACCAGAGCTCCCATGTTCCATAAGCACAACCACCCTGGATCAGATAAAATATCAAAGAAAAGCATCATTTTGTGCCTGACAGTTCCCAAATAATATCCCTGAAGAGCAGTTAAAGTATAGAGTGAGCTTCCTCAAACACTTCCCTCATCTTCAACAGTTTTTAGATCGGGAACGTCACAAGTCAGTGCTGGTACTTTTTCAATTCTCTCTCTCTTCTTTTTTTTTTTTTTTTTTTTTTCATTTTTTATACATTTTTTTAATATAAGAAGAAATTTGTCTGACATAGCTTCACAAATACTGTTACTGTGTCACTGTGTCTATCACGCTTTCTACCACTGCACTGCTGTTCCATCTGCAATCGCTTCCAACTCTTCCACAGGCAAAAAGTGAAAAAGATATCTGCCTGTAGCCAGGATCATTTGTCCTTCCCTGCGGTCCTTGGTGGAGAGCAAGCACCTTGCGGGTGCTTGGTAAAGTCCACCTGCACTACCGCAGCACTGGATGCTCATCAACAGCGTCACACCACCAGCAGCCTTGTTGCTGCACAGGATCAACCCTGCTCTGTGTCACACACCTGTGACAGTGTATTGTTTTACAGAGCAGTTCCCCAGAATTTGTTTTTGCATATAACAACAGCAAAATATTCTTGTGTAGTTCAGAACTAGTCACAGGTAGATGTAAGTGGTAGCGATTCCATGTTTTTAAAGGAAATTCCACCCTTTTACTGCTTGCCAAGGGAGAAAAGAGAAGGGGGAAGTTTTTCAATAACTTGTCATGTAACATTTGTAATGCTTTTAGTAGTATTTTCTTCTTTTAGTAGTATTTTTTCTTTAACACCTATGAGCTATCTCCTTCTCTGACAGATGAATGGTTGGCATCAGTGAAAGGGATATTGCTAAGGTATACAGCAAAGCGTATAAAAATTGAAACATTATTCTGGTCCCAGCAGCTGTCACTGTCCAGAGCTTTTCTCCTGATTATCTACGCTAAACCTTTCTCAGTTTCATTATATTTCTCCTACTCAGTCTTCTCTATATGCTCAATTAAATGTTCTCTATTCTTAGAGATTATTCCCTTCAAAAATTCACAGATAGTTATTATGAACCCTCCAGCTGTCTTTAGCCAAGCTGTAAATATATATTCAGTGCTCTACATTATTCCATATTGTAATTCCTCCAATCTATTAGTAGCATTTAAGGTTTTTCTCTGAACTACTAATTTTCCATTATCTTTGGTGACGAAGTGTTTACAAACTCACGGTAATATCTGCGTGAGGTATTATCATGGTTATATGGAGGGGAAATGCAACAACTCTGCCTTGTGATGCCCTACAAACACAACACCAGGGATCACATCGATTTCCCAGCCATGTTCCATGTAAGAACCTACCAAATCTGCTGCTTAAGGAGTGCGGGTGTTGACACTATTGGTCTTTTTCTGTTATAATCTGCTTACTCTTCTCTATATGTTTGATTTTCCAAATTAATCCCTACCTTTGGTGTAATGAAGTGCATTCCAAGAGGATGAGCCTGAAGCTTAGGCACATGTTTCTGCTTGTGGGCAGCAGGGTCATGCCACGTGAGCACCAAACAGGACCATGAGCTTCTGGGCATTTCAAGATATTCTCATTTTTGTTTCTGGCAAATATTGACTGTTGTTCAAGACACAGTACCTCGATGACTGATTGTGTGTTTAGATCTCTTACTACACCTCTTCTGACTACAATAACTTAATAGGATTTGGATAATAATTAAGTAATAAAACGTTAAAAATTGGAAACCTCATTCCAACTTGTTTTGGTTGGAAGGAAAGTGGTGTTTTGATCAAGATTTCCCTGAAACATTATTTTGAAATATTTGTTACTCTCTAATTTTTGTTTTCTTTTTATCCAAAGCAACATTATTTCAGTTTGTGGTGGTGTAATTGTGTCTTTCCCTATTGGCAAAGAAAACAAAAAGCAGCTAGTTAATTGAGTAAATATGCTTACAGGGAAAAGTTATTTCCAATTTCTAACTCAGACTATGCTAAGAAAAATTAAGATAAATAATTTCACGGGAGAAAATGCACTCAAACCAGAAATATAAAATACTTAAAATCATGTCACATGCCTGTACTGCAGTAACACAGATGATTATGCTGGTGTAGAAAACAACTTGAATTTTTGTTAGACTGGCTTAGTTAGGTAACAAAACCAGCACTGGGCATGATGATCTTAAGGGTCTTTTCCAACCTAAATGGTTCTGTGATTCTAGACTTGTCCTGTTTTAGTGCACACTAATTTCAATATGCTGCATTCCCTGTGACTGCATCATGGGTAGAATTCTTAACTAGTGTAAAACCCTTTGAAAAGGGTTTGTTCTTGCATGATTTTGGACCATCAGGGTAGAATGAGATTTTTAATATGTAATATTTGAGTCGATGTGGACCAATACTTAGATTGATTAATCCACTGTTGGGTCTTTCAGGGGGCTTATTCTAAATGAAATCTTTGCTATGATGGCTAAAATACACTTGTGAGGTCTGTGCCCGTCACCGTTGCTGAGCGGAGAATGATTCCAAAGTTGCATATCTCTCTTTCACTGCAGCCAAGCAAAGGAGATTTCAGGTCAGGGAAGTTCATACTTTTTCTTCTCTTTTACTTTTTTTTTTTTTTTTCCTTCTCTCCAAGTCTAGAAAACTAAATTTAATCACTAAAAAAACTGGCATCTTTTGCCAGGAGGCATATTTTCATACACTCTAATGGATTATTTTTGCTCTGCTTGGCAGGGGACCTTTTCCTCCATATGCAACAACACTACATTGAAAGTTATATTAGATGAGTTGAGACTAGATACCCATTTTACATTTCTACCGCTCACCCTTTGAAATCCACAGTCTTTGTTCTTTACATAATATTCCTGTGCTGCTGACCTTCCAAATGTTTCTTTAATTTCTGTTCCCTGCTGCACTGCAGGAGTTTTATGAGGGTGAACATAGAATTAGTAGTCCATTTCCATTAGTAATAAATCTGCTTTTGCCCTTGCAGGGGAACCTTTGCTTCAGTGTCTGTACTTTTGCAAAAATAATGAATTCATGCAGGAGGTTACCCGGATAACAGCAAACCAGGGTTTAAAGTCTAGCCTGGTACATCGCTGCCTCAGGGATAAATTCTGAGCCCATTTAAGCAGGAGAGATGGGCCACAAACATGAAAACACTCCCAGCAGCCCCCATGGTTGCTCCAGTCACCAAATCACATGCAGAGGTTAGTGATTCTTTAATTTAACTGTGCTGTGAGTACTCTGTTTTCAAGACAACAAAATGGTCCTTTAATCAGGTTTTTCTCTCTCTTTTCTTGATTGGCTTCATCCATTTAAATGACTCGTGCTTGAGCTGCCTGAGTTCTGGGGAGCTAGTGCATCCGTGATCATATTCAGAAATAGATTATGTTCATTTACTTATTTGTTTAT
>WTSP01027515.1:0-44265 GCA_025331215.1 Actenoides lindsayi | reverse complement strand
AGGAGCCCCAGCAATGCTGGGAGGGCTGGAACCCCTCTGCTGGGAGGCCAGGCTGGGAGAGCTGGGGGGGTTCAGCCAGCAGAGGAGAAGGCTCCCCAAAGGGAGACCTTCTGGGGGCCTTGCAGGGCTTGAAGGGGCCTGGCAGAGACATGGGGATGGAGTTTTGATCAGGGCCTGTTGGGACAGGACAAGGGATGATGGTTTAAAGTGAAAGAGGGAGATTTAGATTAGATACAAGGAAATGTTTTTTGACTGAGGGTATTGAGACCCTAGAACATGTTGCCCAGAGAAATTGTGGATGCACCTTCCCTCAAAGTGCTCAAGGCCAGGTTGGATGCGGCTTTGAGCAAGCTGCTTTAGTGGGAGGTGTCTCTGCTCAGTACAGGGGATTTGGAACAAGATGATCTTTAAGGTCCCTTCCCACCCAAACCATTCTGTGATTCTGTGAGTTCCAACAGCATTCACTATTAGCCTCATACAGTGGGAGTATCTCCTCCATGTCTTTCAGCAAAGCTTCTCTAGTGCAGCCTGTTCTGTGTGAAGAGAAGGACATCATGAGCTAGAACAGCTTTTACTGAGCTCATCTTGAAAGCAGTCACCACTTTAGGAGAGTGCTGGAGCACAGGGGTTCAGGTGTGGCACTGAATTTCTGAATGTCATATGGCATAGGAAAAGCAAGACCACGTTTGCCTTCATCTCCTTTGTCTCTCCTTGAAGAAAAAGCCCTTGTCAGAGCTTTTATTTCATATTTCCAAAGTGCATCCACCCATATGTTGAGCACACTCTGAGACTGTGGAGTCTCCTTGTCTGGAGAGATTCCCACCCCGGCTGGACACTGTGCTGCTGGGCCCCCTGCTCTGGGTGCCCCTGCTGGATGGAGCAGGGGGGTGGCACCAGACCAGCTCCAGAGCTCCCTTCCAGCCCCCACCACGCTGGGGTTCTATAGGGGCTGCTGGCCAATGTCTGTCACTGGGACTGGGCCTGGGACTCAGAGGGTGGGTGGATCAGTTCTGTGAAGGTCCAATGGGGTAGTGTTAGAAGGGGGTCTGCGGAAGATGCCGGCACAGACAAAATACAAATGTAATCACTTTGAACTGTGTTTTGTAAGTTAATGTTGGTTCCAAGTGGTTTGTTGATAAACTTTAAGGAAAATAGGTTGTAGAATTTATTTGTCTTTGGGGAGGGGAAAAACTCACCAAATTTCAGGTGTCTGTTTAGAATATTGGCACTTACAGGTACTTGCTTTACTGGTAAATTGATTGCAAGGGCTGATCAGTGTCAGTGGCCTGTCCTGAGCTCTCAGCTGGTGGGAGCTTCAATAGCTCCTGAAATTGTGCTAGAGGATTGTGACACTTTATCCCCATCTTTCAGCAGAGATTATTCAGCAGTGTTTAGTAAATGAAATTCTACTCCTCACCCAGGAGGCAGCGGGGACCGGGCGGCTGCTGGGTGCTCAGTCGCTGGCTGGGGTGAAACCAGCACACCGTGTGTCTCTGGATCACCTCCCTTCCTGAAGGAACCACCTCCTGCCTTCCAGCTCAGTCTCTTGGTGATGTGGTGAACCAGTCCTCTGTGCTGTGCTGCCAACTGGGAAAAGCTGGGTGCTGGGGTTTCCTCAGGGAGACGTTTTTGGTGCGTGCTCCAGGTCACAATCTAGTTATCCAAGTCTCTTGCTTCGGAAAGAAGTCACAATGTGTTACGATACTGGCAAAATAATTCCTCCTTTCTCGTGACCAAGGCTCTTACTGTTATTTTTGATTTGCCTAGACCATGACAAAATGTTTAAGATGAGTGAAAAGATCTTGCTGCTGTGCGTCGGGGAGGCTGGAGACACTGTGCAGTTTGCAGAATACATCCAGAAAAACGTTCAGCTCTACAAAATGCGCAACGGTGAGCTGGGGAGGAGCCTTGGTGCGGCTCGGGAGCCGAGGTGGCGACGGGCAGAGCTCACAGCTGAGCCTGGGGGGAAAGTGCTGCTCTCAGAGCTGCTCTGGCTGTAAGCTTTCCTGTGGTTTTAGTGTCAGACAAAGGTGGTAGTGAAGGTGGGATGAAGAAATGGAGGTTGGATTACATAGTATAAGCTGAGAGGTTTATCCAAAGCCCAGCTAACCTGTTTGTGATATAAATGACACAATAATAGGTTTGTTAGTAGATCTTTCTCTTAATGTGTCCATTGCATGACAACTGTTACCACTTCCTGAAAAATTCAAGCTATGTGCCCATAGTTTTGTAATTTTTTGAAGCTATGTGTTTTAATGATCTGTACTGAGATGAGCTGCTTGGATTTTGAGCTTTTTCCGCAGTTAGATTTCAGAGTATATAGGAATTAGACAAAGGGCACAACATTATGTCACTGAAGAGTATCTTGTTATTTCAAAATAGGAATAGAAAGCCAGGAAGTGAAACATGAATATGGATTTGTACTGGTACAAAACACACACGTTTCTTCTCCAGGTTATGAATTGTCTCCTACTGCAGCTGCAAACTTCACCCGACGGAACCTGGCTGACTATCTGCGGAGCCGAGTGAGTATTGGCTGAAAGATCTTGGCAGAGGCTTAGAGGGGGAAGATTTCCCTTTTCAGGTCTTGCAGTCTGATGGAAAAGCTGGAAGCTTCTGTCTGTAGTGGTCAATTCACTTTGCTGAAAGGATGTTTGCTTAAAATATAACTTGTGTTTAAAAAACTGATGACATCATTTATCAATAACCAGTACAACTGTGGTCTTAAAGTTCCAGCCGTGGGCCCAATAAGCATTTTGTCACAAGCTCTGCAGAGGGCAAAGTGAATTAAGCCTCTTTAACATCGAGATAAGGTTGTCACTTTTCATGCAAATGCACTGAATCCGTTTAATCTTCTTGGGAAATGATTTAATAGAGCAAAGCTGTTTGATGTGATTAGCAAAACAAGCCCCTTTTGTGAACAGCAACATGAGGCTTTTGGTAACTACCCACTCCAAGCTGGGGCTGTATTTTAAAGTTACTGAACTGCAATTACTGATTTTTCTCATGGTGGTGTTTTCTAAGTATGAAAAGGTGTCGTGGCAGGGCAGTCGGGCTTGTCAAGATCCAGGTTGGGAAGCATTTCATTAGTGCTCTTCTCAGTGTGCTCAGTGAAAGAGAAGGGGGAGGAATGGGATGCTGAGGATGAAGTAGAATGACTCTGTCAGGGTTGGGGCAGTGGGTGAATGATGCTGCTGTTCTAACAGTGCCTGAAATGATGCTTTACAGCAGTAGAAGGGCAGTGGTAACACTGGAGCTGTGCTGCTGAGCATTGTACGGGTGTGGAGCGAGGCCCACACCCTGTAAGAACTCACCCGCAGGAGCAACCCAGGATCGTTGTTCTCCCTTCTGACACAGATGGGAGCTGAAGGCAGCAAGTTTTCCTGTCACTGAAGTCAGAACTCTGGGCAGGGCCCCGCCTCAGCCCGGTGCACAAAGCACTTCTAGTTGCAATGACTCGAGGCAGCCCCGTGGATCAAGCCCTGCTGGCGGGCGATGCCGCTCGCTCCAGCTTGCCCACAGCCCCGACTGGGATGGACTGGGTGTCCCGTGGAGCTCTCTGCAGGTGGTGAGAGCCATGTGGAGGAGCAATGCCACTGGGAGCCTGGCCCCGATGGCTGTCGGCTGCCTGGTGCTGCTGGCTCGTCTGGAGGGCATCCGACCCACGCAGATGGCGTAGGTGAGGCTGGCACTGAGTGTCCTGCCCACTGCAGCAGCAGCAGCCATTTCTTATGTAGGGCTTAAAGTACCTCTAACAGGGATAATTGAACAGGCTTTCTGGTAAACTTGGCCAGCAGGATGTGGCATTGATGTGGCACTGTCTTCTTCCTCTGTGCCGTGTCCCCTGAGGCCTGATCCTCCCTGTGCCTCCCCTCCTGCCTCAGCCCACGCCTGCCTTCCAGCTCACCTGCTCCAGATGGGCAGCACAGTGGGGAGGACACTGGCAGAGGCAGATGTGTTTATTTACCAGAGACGAAACGTTGTGCTGTTGCAGATGGCAGTGCCCTGGAGCACGCGGCGCACTCTGACACCACCGTCACACTACAGTGATCTCTGCACTGTGGGGAGAGCTCTTGTTCTTTAAACGCAGCACTTAATGATTTGTTTCTGGGATTTAGAATTTGATGATACAAACCTTGCCATCAGAATTTTTTTTTCCTGTGAATTTTGATAAGTTTTTGACACAATTTGAGGGGTAGCAGAAGAATGGACACTCTATCTACAGAAATTGCACACAATTCCTGGAGGCTACTGGTTTGATTGTGGATGATAAAAGTACAAAAAGAAAAGATAAAACATACCACTGCCTCCTGTTAGGTGTGGAAAAGTAGTTGAGAAGTAAGAATTTTGGTGGAGGAAAAGGCGTTACCACTCACCGTGGGAAGCTGTTGGTCGTGGAAGGCTGGCTGGGGTGGGTGGCAAACACTGAAAAGGTGCTTTTTCAGCTATGGCACTGTTGTCGTGGCCCAGCCCAAACTGGAGCTTGTTCGTGTATGAACCTTGTGGCTCATGTTGGGTTCCTGACAGCCTGGGGATGGCTCTTGTGAGGCAGTGGCTTGAAGTCATTCTTGTGGAAAGCAGCCAGAATCATGGCTGGGTGTGTACCTCAAGGCTGTTACATTCCTGTGCTCTTTTCTTCTACTGAAGAGTCAATGTGTGGGTTTTTCATGACATTTCTCTTTTTAAAACATAGTTTATGCTCCAGAGTAGGATCTGAAAGGGACCTTTGTTGATTTGCTCTGTAAGGTCCTTTCCAACCCAAACTGTTCTGTGATTCTATGACTTCTGTGGATGTGTTGCAATTCAGGCAAACTGAGAAAGAGCTTTGGAGCCAAGTGGCTGTCACACCAGCGAGCAGTTCTGTGGTTCCTCTTCCACTGGTACCTGCTCCAGCATCTCACGGATTCACCTGATGAATCCTGTGCCAGGTTTAGTACATTTGACACCCCGCTGAGGTTGTGTGGTGGTGGGGAGGAACAGGAACAGCACCCCCCTGCCCCTCCAGAGGTTCAGTTTCTTGTTGCGATGCTCTGTTTAATTACCGGTGGCGGGGTCTGGCCCGAGTCCAGAGGGGGACTGTCAGTTCCTCTCGCCTTGTCCACGCTTGGCAGGATGCTTCCTCACGCCCACCTTTCCCCCTTGCTGTGACTTTGGCTTCCGCCAGATGTCACGACGCTGCTTGTCACCGCCCTGCCTCCCGCTGCTGATCCTGGTGGTTCCACGGACTTATCACAACTGTTCCCTTCAGCTGTAAATCCTGAAGAATTTCACACATCTCTTAATTGCTGTAGTTATTTTAAATCAAACAGCAGAAAGTGCAAAGCTGCTCGGGATGAGGAATACTGCCCTGAATAGGAAGGTAAGTTCATGGGGGGTGGAAAAAAAGCCTGTCCTGGAGCATCAGTCATCTCCTCGTTTGGTAGCCCTTTAATCACATCAGCCTTCTAAAGGGTTCAGAACGTTTGGTGTGGATTTCATTGCCAAAGCCAAGGCTGCCTTTGGAATGGACAGAAGGACTGAGATCTACAGGGATCATCCAGTCCCGGGATGGAGATGTTGGTCCTGCTAAGAGAGCTCTAAGGTGCTGTCTGCAAATTTCATTTGTAATCATGGATATAATAAATAGATTATTTATGTTTTCTAGTACTTTTTTTGAATAATAGGAGGGCACAGGTGACACTTTATTCACAGTGAGGTTTAATAAGTTGTCTCATAAGCCATTAGCAGGAGAACTTACAACTGAAAAGCAGCAGATTTGTTCAAGTCTGTGCAACACCATTTTTTTTTATACTTGAATGTCTCGCATTTGCCAATGTTGGTAATGCAAAGGCACACAATAATCTGAGTGATCTTCTGTCATGGCTTTTAAATATCGACTCGTGTGATGTTTCAGAATAAATAAATGATGAAATACAGACTAATTAAACGAATACAGCTGCATGGTAACTTGTTTCCAAATACTCTTGAACACTTTGAAGGCTAAATCACACCACTGACAGTGAGATGTTTGTTATTTAACTGTAGGCTGCTTTATTCTTCCTTACTGTGTGGTTGAAGTAAAAATGTAGTGATCCTGTGATTTATTTTCTTTAAGTGCAAGTTCACTGCTATTCAAGTATCAAAATGAACTTCCTCCTATGATAGTTAATGTTTTTGCTCTAGGGTGAAACTGTTTGCTTGTTCTCATCTATTGTTAGTTGCAACATCATTCTTTTTCCTTATTTTCTTGCTTTGTTCATCTGGGCTTTCCAGCATCTTAAGAGAGATCCTGTTAGTAGGATTAATTTAATAAGAAATAATATGTAAATATGAAAATACTGGAAGTACAGAAAAGCTGGTTTTAAACATATATGCAATTCCAAATGTTTCTTCTGAGCTTGCATTTAAAGATAGTGTTTCATGAGCTTATAAAGGACACACCTTGGAAGGATCTGTGTAGAGGGTCCCCTGCTTTGGTCATTATGGGGGAACACACTAAGCCTGAACCACGAAGGAAGTGGTTGAGGAATCACTAGTGCAGTGACATAGTTGTTTTGGATAAGATGTAGAGATTTCTCAGCCGTGTTTGATGGGCTCTCGCTGAGGTCAGAAAGAAGAATCAGGGAAGACAGGAGCTGAAGCAGGCTAAATTTCTAGCTTATGAAAACTATTTCCACCCAAGCAAGAGCTGCTGCTAACGTGATGCTGCAGTATCTGAACAGTCAGTTTGGAATAGAAAGAAACCAGTTCCTTAGATCTTCATGCACGTGGTTAAGTTGGGCAAACATTAAAGATCAAACTTGGTACATGCAATAAAAAAAAAAATCTTAACTGCCAATTAAGCAGACAGTGTAACAGTGTATGACTGTGCTGTGAGCTTTCATACGTGCTAAAATGGTCTGTGGTTAGCAGTGTGACTGGGAAAAGAGCGTGTAAAATTAACAGAGAAGTTCTTATGAACTGCAAAATGTTCACGTTGTGCTCACATGCTGACAGTAGAAATCCACAAGTTTCATGTTGAGATGAAAGAATCTGGTGTGAAAACATCATTAAAATTTTCTTAAGTTTAAATGTGCCATGAAAGCCTTTCTTGATTCTCCTGAAAATTGGCGGGGGTTTTATTAAGTTTCATGTTTTCATTTGCATATACATTCTGTATGGCCAAAAGACCTCGTGGCTTTTAGCTGGAGACCCATAACCTCCTGCAGACAGCGTTGGTGTAGTTGCTTGTAGCATTTTATGGCAAAGAATTGCCATAAATCTACGAGCCCAGCTAGGCTGCTGTTCTGTAGGTGCCGCCAGGAATGAGGATCTGCAGCTTTGGGTGTGGTTGCTTTAACAAAAACACCGTTTCTGTTTGTAGACCCCTTACCATGTCAACCTCCTCCTGGCTGGCTATGATGACCACGACGGCCCTGCCCTCTATTACATGGATTACCTGGCAGCTCTGGCTAAAGCTCCTTTCGCAGCCCATGGATACGGTGCGTTCCTGACCCTCAGCATCCTCGACCGCTATTACAAGCCAGGTGAGTGGAGTCTGGAGAAGCAAATTCTCCTGTTGCTGGTTAGGAACTTCAAGGCTTAAACTGAGGGATGGACATTTGCCGAGTCGGGTGATCCAGCACAATTGCTGTGGTGATAGAGTTGAATTTGCCTTTTTGTCAGAATAAATGTGGTTTCAAAGATTGCCTTCTGGTTTTGCTGAAATGGTAACGTGAGACCAGTCAGCTCCTTACAGTGTTTTCCTGTTTGAAGCATAACAGCCTGGAAGTGAAGGAAGTTTCAATTTATTCGAAGACATGCCCAGCCTTTCCTGGACCATTAGCTGCTAGCACTCTGCTTTTAATAAATAACAGTTTGATAACTTTATCTTCTATTTGCTGCTCTGTTGGCTACAACATGTACATTGTCCCAGAGTATCAATCTTCAGAGGGCAGCTGCAGATCCTATTGCTCCGTATCTTGGGTTGGCTTTGTGTGTGATAGATTAAAAACATACCAGTGAGATGATAGTCCTGGCAAGATCATCTTCAGCCCTCTGAAAGGCTGGTGCTGAAGACTGGTTGGCTCGGTTTACAGTTTGATGCATGTGATGGTGATCATAATTCTTGGACATGTCTGTACCTGTCTTAGTTTTTATTTTAGAATCACGATCCAGTTTTTACACTGCCAAGGAATAAACACAGCCCCAGCCCTGCTTTACAGCTGAGGAAATGAACAGAGCTTGGAATAGCGTTAATCTGGCATCCTTGGCTTTAGCTACAAAACTGCTGTACTCCTGTGTGCAAAGCTGAGTTGAATCTCAGAGCCGAGATGTTTGCTTAGTAATCCTTTCATCTATCTCCTGCAAGAAAGGCAGCTGTAAGCTGAGAGTTTTATTCTAACGGGACTCTTGCCTGAGCGGTGGGTGGACGCAGGTCTGGAACAAACTCCAGAAACAAGCTTTGTGACATCCACAGAGCTTAGCTGTCTTCTAGTGGTGTCCCTTGAAAATGATACTGCTGTATGTCCCCCGTTCCTTGTGAGAAGAGAGAAGCAGTGAGCTGCAGTGGGTTGCCGTGGCTCGTCAGCCCCGCAGAGCGCTGGGCTCTATCCTGACGCGTGAGAACAGCGTGGGCATCGCACACGTGCCTTCCCCATTATCAAAGCTAATCCCCAGCAGGGAAGGCAGCACTAAAACCCATCCCTGCCTGTCGCTGACTCGCAGCCGGCTGCGGACAGATGGAGCTGATTTAAAACTGTAATAAAGTGGAGGGGAGGGAGACGGCTGGACTTCTCCAAAGCCAGGCCCTGGCCATGGGAGGCAGAATTCCGTCATGCTTCCCATTCGGTGGAACAAATCGATTCTCAATGGCTTGTTGCAGCGTGAGCGCTTCGGTGCGGGGCGTCCCCAGTACATCTGGAAAGCGTTTGCTGGGAGCTGGGAAGGAGAGGCTTTGGTGCTCAGCTGAAAAGTTGTCTAAATTTAATAAAGTTTCTGCTGAGAGAGATGGCCTCTAATGAAATCAATCTGGGGATGTTTTCTCTTTCAGGTATCACACGTGAGGAAGCTGTGGAGCTCCTAAAAAAATGTCTAGAGGAGGTGAGTTGCTAAACTTAGGCCCTTATGATCTTGAGAAAGGAATGTTTGTTTGCATTCATTTGCTGGTATCTTCCTGTTCCTCCTGTTGCTTCTTTTGCTGCCTTTGCCAGAAGGGGTAATAAACACACACTGACCAGATGTGGAGTAGCTACTGAGGAAAAGGATTTGTGGGTGCTTGTGTTGTCTCAGCATGCTTCACGTCCTCCAGAACGTAAACTTGAAGTTTAATTGCTTTTCTTTACTTCTGCTTCTTCAATGCTTAGCATAATATTGATACAGACAGTCTTTGACTTCTCCCTTTCATGTTTCTCTGAACATAATGTGAGCACCCTTCTGGTACTTGTGTTACACTTGAATTCTATTCCAGCTTCTGAAGTGATATCTGACTGAAGTAAAGATTTGACCTTAAAGTTCGTGATCAATTATAGTGGAAACATAACCTTGTAGACTCTAAGGCTTTTATTGCAGGAAAATTATCTTTGTCTTTAAGGGATTGAATTGAATGTAACTGGGAAGAAGCTTCCGGAAGAAGTACTCTAGACAGGTTCTGTTTGAAGGATCTTCATACACTTTGTGCCCTGAATCGTATCCCACTCCAGTCTTCTGCTTGAATGTGTTCCTTGTTGACAGGCTGGTCTACTTTGCATCTCCCACCTACACTTGTCTAACATGGGTAGTCTTGGAACAGAACAAACTCACTCTGATTCCTGAGCAGTTAAAAAAGCCACTCTAGTTTCTAGTGACTTAAAAATATTAGGACCAGGATGGAAATTTTGATGTACAACAGCATATCCCTTAAATAATGATCTCTTCTTTTATTTAGGCTTTGAATGAATCTCATTTCTCTTCTGTGTTTTTGTCTTTTGTTGAACAGCTTCAGAAACGCTTCATCCTAAATCTGGCTTCTTTCAATGCCCGGTTCATTGACAAAGATGGCATCCATGAAGTGGACAATATACCCCTTCCAAAAGAGGTGTCCTAACCCCTGAGATCTTTCTTCAGCAGTCTTGGGTCTTTTTGTTCATTTTTGGGTTTTTCTATTAATTTGAAGCACACAAGTTATGTACTGCACTGGGAGATCAAATAAAGATTGACATTTATATAGCCAGTTTAATTTTTTTATTCCACTGATCCTTTCTGAGAGTGTTTAAGTAAATTGTTCCATGGTGGAGGTGAAACTTGATTTACTGTTAGTGGGTGCATGGTCAGGTTTCTTATCTTTCCTTCCTCTTTTGAGATTTTACACCCCCAGCCCCTGCAGGTTTTCTTAGGTGTGGGAAGACTGGCACTATATTTTCTAGATGACCGTGTGCTGTCCTCCACTCTCATAAGTAAGTTCAACAAGCACTGCACAAATGTTTTATGCTAAACATATATCATCTACTTTATTTTTCTGAAGATGTTACCAGTGTTTGCTTTCTAAAACAATAACAATCAGACTTAATTTGCTTTTGTTATGTTTTGTTTCAATCTGCTCCAAGTAAAAGGTGAAAGAAAAAGAGTTTCAAGCAGCGTGGATTTTAAAATGCTGCTGTTGCTTCTAACCCACCTGGCCATGGGTCTCTTACTGGGAAAGCATAATTCTGCTGGCATAGTAGGCTCAGAACTACACTAACTATAAACTAATATATCAATTGTGTGATTTTTATTTTTCTTAATTGGTATCTGCATTTAGAAGTATGTGAAAGCAGTTCATTAAGAAACAAAACTGCAGCACTCTTCATAAATCTTTGAATTGCTCTCACCTAGGTAGAGCTGTGTTCCATGAGAACAATCCCACAGCTCTCCAGGCTCTGGATGACACTTCTGTCTATAAACTCCCCTCAGAACAGCCTCAGATAATTACCGTGTGGCTGACACTTGCAGGCTGCCCAGAAGTGATTCTGCATTGGGACTGCTTCCCTACTTGAATGTGCATCCAAAGAGTTAACCATTTGAAGTGCTCTGTTTGGGTGCTTGTGTTTGAGTAAGCCTGGGAAAAAATCTTAGAGATGGATGGATGTGTACAGGGTTGTGTGCAGACTAGCTTGTGTAGTGTTGTCCAGCACTGAAGTTCTCAGTTGGGAAAGGTAAGTGACAGACTGAACTGTCAAAGCTGGGTTTGATTTTTCCCTCTGCAGGGTGTTTGAGAAGGTCAGTATCTTCTCCACATCTTAAAAGACCAAATATCCCCATCCTACTGAACAGCGAGAAGGGGGTTAGAGACTGAGACTTGCTTCATGTCATAGAAGAGATTTGCAGCTTCAGTGCCTTAACTCATCCCGTCTCTTAAGACCGACTGCCCTGGCTTAAACCTGATTCTTAACCACAGTCCCATCAGAATCTGTAGTTCAGTTCTTTCCAGAATGAGTTTAATGATCTGCTGGTTTTGTTGCAGTCACGGCTTCAAGGGCTCTTATTTAAGGCCAATGACATATAACTCTGAAACATTTTGCTAGAATTTACGTTGTCTTTTGAAAGCTTTTTCAAACTTTTTTTGCACTAAGTCTCCAAGCCTGCTTGTTTTCTCTTGGCAGGTCACATTTAGCATGAGTCGAGTCTGAGCGTTCTAGTTCTTGGATTGAAATCGCACCCCTTCATGTTGCATTAATGTATTTGCTTAGCGTAATATGCAGCATCTCTAATTTATTTTACCACTGATGTTGACTGTTTTTGCAGGTTTCTTGTCTCTTTTCAAAGCCCTCGCTGCAGAGTGGCTGAGCTGATGTGCTATTTCTGTCACTGCATATCAAAGCAGTAATGCCTCTGTGCTGGGGGTATTTGTTACTCCAGACACCAGGACCTGGGTGTGGTGCTACTGGCTGATGGGAGCCTGGCAGAGAATCTGCCTGGAGTTTTTATTGGCACCTATTTGCATGCAGGTGATTAATAAACATAAAACAATTATTCCCCTGCAAAAACACCCTTGTTGGATTCAGGTTGGAGCGGAACATATGTTTTGCCTGAGGGCAGGGCCCAGGATCTGAATCCCCTGTGGAGTGAAAGATTCAAGGGGTTGCATCAGAAGCCAACAGAGCAGCAACCTCTAGGAATGAATAAACACAGACCCTTATTTCAAACCAGTAGAACAAAAGACTTGGCCCACAATGAGGTTTGACTGCGGCCTCTCAAGTAGATTCTTTTGAGGACTTTCCAAGAGTTTACAGATTCTGAGGAAGGTGTGATACTTTTGCTGTGTAACTGTGGATTGCTTTAGAGGTCTGCAGTGCTGATCTTTCAATTCAGAAACATTCAACTTCCGTTTTTGACAGAAATAGATGGAATCAATTTGAAAATCAGTGTTTTAAGTTTTCTATTTGCTTTAAGGAGAAAACTTCTTACCTGCTTCAAGTTTAGCCCTAGAACTTTTAAAAACTACATTTTGCCTGGAATGCAGGAATTCAGTGGTTGGACTCGATGATCTTGAAGGTCTTTTCCAACCTAAACAATTCTGATTCTATGAATGCCTTTTGGAAAGAATTCACCTTTCCATTTGAAAAGCATCTGTATCATGACAGGCCTCTCTTTCATGAGAAATCTCTGAAGGAATTGAGCACTGCAGGAAAGTACTGCTTTCTTCCTAAAGTTTTTTTGGTTCTTAAGAACTAAATGTTGTAAACCAAGGTAATGTCTTCCTAGGGCATTGCAGCCACAGTGAGCTGTTCTGCTTTGCTTTGGCTGGTAATTCTGACCACATGTTTTACTACCAAAGCCTCAGGGCCTAAAGAGTTAACAAGGCGCTTTTTCTCGTTTTAGGTTTCCTGTTTAAAGATGGTCTCTTCCTGAGCCCTGTGCCTGTAACAGATCGTTGCACCAGCTCATCTCTTGGAGAGCTTGGAGGCTGCTCTAAGATCGGTTTACAAGGGAACTGAGCCTTTGTGCCTTAGGCCACGTTGGGTTGGGAGTGCTCTGCTGAAAAGTATGTGAGTGGAGGTGCAGCGCTTGAAGGTCTTATTTTTTTTTCTTGGTGTTAATTACACCTTTTCATGGGAGAAAACATGCATTTTATTGTAGACCTCCATGCATACTAGAAACACTGGCACAGAGTAGGCCATTGGCACCCAGACAGCTGGCTGGCAGGCTTGTACTTAGCACAAGTTTGATGTCATTAGGACAGTTCTGCAGTCCCAAAAGTGATGAGATGACTCAAAGTTGTCTTGGCTGATGAAGCTTCTCCCCTCGTGGGATGGCAAGTGACAGCTGAGTACAGACAGGCATTTAAACACTGAAATGGCTGAAGGGTAAAGGCCACCTCCCCATGTTCAGCCTTTTTGTGGAACTGCTGGTGGGGGAGCACCCTGAGTTTCACCTCCATGTTTCCCCAGCATGTCTTCAGTCCAAGAAATCCATGACCCCATTCAGGTAAACAAACCAAGAGAGAATTCAGCCATGAGCAGGTGAAAAACCCCAGGCAGGGACTGGTTTTTCTGTGGGAACCTGCCCTGTGCTTGTAGAATTCAGTGAGCCAATGTAGAGACTACGTGGCAACAGGATAATGAAAGGTGTGGAAAATAAAACATGTTTGGAGCAATCCTGTTCTCAGGAGTCTTTAACTTCTGTTCATGGTGAAGTGATGAAACAGTCACTGGCAGAAACTTTGCGGCAAAATGGAGCTGTCACTTTTAGAGTAAAGATGTAGGAGCAGAGAGATTAAGCTTAAATGCTTCCAAGGATGTGTTTTCACTTCCTCTTGTCCCTAGTTTTGACAGTAGATTCCTACAAGAAGCATTAGCTGGTGCCAGGGCTGATGTTATGGATTATGATCATAGTGCTGAGGGTTTGGCGTTTTCTAATCTGAGGCAGGGACAGAATATTCCTTTTGTATAAATAGCTTGACATTTAAGGAAGGAAAAACCTAACTTTGCTACCTGGGAAGCACTGTACATATTGTTTGTAAGGAAAAAAATTTATCCTACCTGTAAAAAGTTTATCCTTCAAGCCATTTGTAACTCTCTTACTTTAAAGGTTTACCCTTATACAGTTTGTGTATTATCAGTCTGCCATCAACAGTAATTAAGTGCAGGAAATTTTCATGTGAGCACCGACCGATCAAACTAAACACAAGTTGTTTTAATGATATATTTTTTTAAATCAAAATGGAAATGGTGGAATTAAAATATGCAACTTCTCCATTCTCCATGCTCCTGGCTACATTGGTTTGAATCTCTGTGTACTGACTTGCTGAGGCTTATGTTAAAAATAAGTTAGTTGTCTTGAAAATGTGAAGTGACAGTTTAAGTGTTTTGTTTCTGTGCTAATGTGCAATTAGGTTGTTATCCAATAAGGTTTTTTGTGTGGTCTAACTCAAGACAGCTGGAAGGAATAGAGAAAACCCTTTGCTGTTGGAATGGTGAGAGGGGAAAGGATGTTTCAAGGGATCTGTTTCAGAATTGCCAGTGTGTTCTTTTGCCCTCTGTAACGCAGTAAAGCATTAAAGGTTAGCAAGATTTGTGAAAAACCAAATTCTGCTGATGAGATCTATAGAGAGGTGAAAGTAAAATGTGGGTAGACTTGAATGCCAGCAAGCGTAGTATCAGTTGGGATCGATAAACTCTACAGCAACTAGGGACAACCTGATGATTGAATTGTCTGAAATGACTTGGCCAAATGTATTTTGATTTGGGTGAAGTACCTTTTGCTTATTAGAGGCTTCCTTGATGTCATTAAATATTTTTAGTGTTTATGCACAAGCATGAAAACAATGCACCCCCTCTAGTTCATTTACATAAGGCAGAGGAGGCTCCATTGCATTTTGTGTCAGTATTTTAGGGATTATTGACAGTATCCTCCTATAGTACCACCCAAATACCTGTGGGCTGAAGTGCTGCTTGGTCTCCTCTTGCTAAATATTGCACTTGAAATGCAACAGATGCTGTTACCCTGCAACCAGAGCTCTTGGGCTTTGGTTTGTGGGGAGCCTGTGCATCTCCCGAGCCTCCTCCCTTCAGCAGAGGGCACTGATCCTGCACACACACCGCTGCTGCCTGGCAAACCTCTGGCTTCCTCACTGCTGTGCAGATCATCTGGTGTCACAAACTCGGTGCTGTGGAGCACAGATTAATGCCTGGTCCGGCAGGGACAGGTAGAAAGTACAGGGTTGTTTCTTCCCTTGGAAGATGAACATTTTAATTTTTACAGCTGTTGGGCAGTTGTCTCATGAAACAGGTACTTAACCTGTGGCTGAAAGGTATCGGTGTCGTCCTGGGGTTAGCAGAAAATGCATTTGTCTCAAATTAAAATGTCCACAGCTGGAATATATGGGAATCAGAAACTGTAAAGTATGTAACCAGGCTCTGACATCTGGGAATCAGGAAGACATTTCCGAAGCTATCAGATCATTCTGTGGCTTTTTTTTTTTTTAACAGCAGTTTCTTGAATCCTTGAAACTTCTGTTACTGGCTAAGGCCACTTAGAGGGTATAAAAGGATCCCCAGGGTTTACTTATTTCTTATTTTCTCTCATTTAATGTGATAAGGTTCAAACCTGTTTCTCTTTTCACTTTTTAAAGTCATGTAGCTCCAAGTGACCACCTTCAAGAAAACAATTCTGGGTTCCAATTCCATTTTTCTTCCAGTATTCACTCACAGCACAGGAGAAACTTCTCCAAAGCCTCACAACTGGGGCTTTGCTCCTGTGCATCTGCTCTTTCAAGGTTTGTGTCTTAGTTTTTTACCTTCGTGTTTATTGCCCGTGCTTGGATGGAATATGGGGAAGGCTGGTGGTGTGAGCACTGGCAGAGATCAGCTTGCTTTCCTCTGAGGTTTACATAAGCTGGTTGAAGATTTGAGGTTAACCTCCTCTGGTGTCCTTAGGAGCTGTAAAGCCATACGTCTTTGGTTTTGGTTTCCATGTTGGCTCCAAAATTTGTGGAGAACTGAACCAAAGGTTCTTTATATTCAAAAGCTGTGAAAAAGCTTATTAGCACATGGCATTAATGGAAAAGTGTTTTGCCCTGAACTGGACAGTGCTATTTTTTGCACAGCACTCAGCTGAATTACTCACTAGCTCAGATTCAAAGGCACTGACAACTTTTTTTCTTAAGAATCCTTTAAACCAGGAATGTTCCTTTATTTATTCACACCCCCACCCCCCCTTTTCATTGAAGTCTTCAGACTTCATGCAGTAAGACCTTGTAGTGTAGATTCTCTAAACTGCCTGTCTTCCAAATGTTAGGAAAGATGCTCCATTGTGGGGACAGGATTCCCACCTCATTTGCCTTCCTCGTTTTCCTGGGGACAGCTGAACCCTTCCCAGTTTCCCTGGTGGACGTGTGGCCATGCCACACTGTGACAGTGGTGGGCTCCCTGTCCCATGCAGGGCTGCGGATGCGCTTGCTCCCATTTTGGCTCCAGAGAACTGTGCCAAACCCTGTCTTCCTCACAAAGAGATCCCAAATGGGGCAGAGTCAGAGTTATCTGCGCTAAAAGACCAGTCTGGTTTGGTGTGGTAATTACTGTGTTCTTCTGGAGGCTCCTTGTGATGACCAAATGAGCAGGAAACTCCAAAAGCTGTAATATGCTTCTGACATATGACAAGGCGAGAGGAAATGAAATGAAAATGGGTCAGGAGTGGGAGGCCTGAGCTGGAGCCATTCCTCATGGTGCCAGAGTCCATTTAAGAGTCAAAACAGCAGCACATTACAAAGAGGGTGTAGGAAAGGCTGGTTTCATTGTCCGGACCGAGCAAACTGGCCTTTCCACCCGTCCCCTCCTCGGCAGCGCCCGTGGCACCAGCAGCGCAGGCGCTTGGTGTGTTGCCTTCCTGGTTTCCATGCTTTTCTGCCTTTGCTTTTGCAGCAAAGTGGAACAGGGATTCTGAAAGGAGGTAACTTTTTATCATTGGAAGTAAAATGAACTCAGACTGTCTGAAACAGATGACTGAAACCAACTTTGGTTTGGTTTTTTTGTAATTATGGTGCTAGACTTGAATTATCTGGGTTTGAATCCCAGCTTTTTCCCTAAACTCCCCCCCACAGATCACTCTGTGTTGCATCTGTTTTCTGTAAGGTGCAGGTAATTCTCTCCTTTGTTATCTTGTCTACAGAAATAAAGTCTCCCGGGTAAGATCTCTTTGCACAGGGCCTAACACAAGCAGGATTTGATCTCTGATGGCACAACAAGGTACTACTGGAACATAAATATAACCCTCCTGAAACAACTAGCCAGATCTGCTGATTGGATTCATAGGAAATGTTGCTTTTTAGAAAATATTTGCTGCATGCTGAGAAGTAAACCTGCTGGAACAGAAATGCCCCTGGATGATACAGTTTGTGCAGGAAATGCACAGACAAGTCCTCTGGTTAGAATTCCATGGAGCTGTCAAAGTGTCCAAGGTGTGATGAAACTAATGAACTCCACAATAAGAGTGTGGGATTTCAGCCACTGATCTGAAGCTCATCCAGTAAAAAAAACTCCATGGATCCACTTTGATCGCGTCGGTAACAGCAAAGAAGTTTGACTGTGGAAGAACTTGAGTGTCCAATGGAAAGAATGTGATTTACTTACAGCGTGCACTCGAGGGTAAATAAATCCACGATGCCACTACAGATTTAGCTGAAACTTCTTGTGTCTGTGAGATAATAGTCACATAGAACAGATGAAATTTTGGGTGTGGACAGGAGGATGGTGGACTGATTATTGATTTTTGTGGAGTTCAGGTCCTTCAGTCACACCAAGAAAATGCTGCCTTGTGGGGATTCTTGAGTCCATGTATGGTTTTGCACAGAGGAAGGACTTGAGGGGAACCCAAAGCACTTCTACACGGGCAGACCCATCACCAGGTGAGAAGACTGTAGTGTCCAGACACATCTTGACATGCTGCAGAACTTCCTGACTTGAAGCAATAGCTTGATCTTTCTCTGAACTCATTTCACACCCCAAAAAAAGGCTGAGTTGTTTCCATTTACCAAATGTTTTTTGGGTATAACCTTTGCTTCTAAAATGAAGCTATCCTCATGGGAAGTGCTTCTCCAGGGGGTAATTTTAGCCTTTCCTCTGCTGAAAAGTATCAAACGAGAAGCATCTGAAGGTATGAGGATGAAAACACACAAAGGAGCCATCCAGGATGATGCTGGCACCATTTTTGCTGCCTGCCTGCCTGCCTCAGAGGTTACTGGGATGCTTCAGTGCTGCGATTATGGGGTCAAAGCCGGGGTGTCTATTCAGTGTCTGGAATTATTATTGCTATTTAGGGTATCCTGTTGAAAAGGCAGCGATGCTCAGGTGGCCGCAGTGGGAATTCTTTGCGATAGAAAGGCAGTCAGGCAGGAAGACCAAAATGATACCTTCTGTCTCAGCGTGTTCAGCCTCTCTGTGATGACTGGGTTTGGGCTGTTTCTCCCCAGGTCTGGTGGGGCAGCTGAGGCTGTGTCGTGTGCTGCACCGACCCCCTGCTGTCTCTCTGGGCTGCTAAATCAATAATCTCCCAAGGGAGCATTGTGTCACCCTGGCAAATAACATTGGTTTTACTGCCTGATTTGAAAATGGTTTTGGAGTTTTGATTCAGTTGCACTAACAGGAAGAACATCCTCTGCTCGCTGACGGCAGCTCCTGGGACTCTCTGTGTAAAGTTTGGAATTCTGTGGACTCTCATATATGAAAGAATGCGTTAACTACAGGTCAGCAAAGCCTGTTTGTTGTGGTGTTTTAGTACTGAGGGCTATTATTACCCTGCTGCTTTAAAGGTGGCCTGCTTAGAGGTGATTATTTAGTCTGTCTGAGGCCAAGCAGGATGCCAGCACAACCTCTGTGTGTATGGTGATGGTACAGAATTGAGTCACAGCTCTGTGCTAACCTCAGTTTACCCTTGGGAGAGCTGCCTGTTAGGGAATGAAGGGGTTTTCTTCATGTTCTTTTTCACTTGTCAAAGGTTGTCATGTGGTTTCCCTGGACTTGCTATTCATTCAAAATTAATTCAAAAAAGATTATTTCTTTTTTTCTTCCCCAATTCCCCTTTAGGATTGAAATTCCAGAGTGTTCTATAACAAGCGTAGAAACCATGAGCCTGAATCTATTTTTACTCCTTGACACAATCCCACGTATTTTCCCACGATAATATTTGTAATCAGTGTGGGAATTTATACCAGTGTTGAGCCCTGAATTGTGTAAAATGCCTTTATTTTTCTCTTAGGATGGGATGGCAAAGAACACACCAGGGAATGGCCTTGTATGCCAGGGAGCTGGGAGGGGAACCCCAGTCCTCACTGGTTACAAACCAGGGCTGGTCTGGCACAACCTCTGGAAGCAGTGCTCTGCTCAGGGATCTCTGTGGACCTGCAGAAATGAAAGGGTCCAAAACTTTGGGAAGTCTCAATGCTTTTAGAAAGTTGGTTTTGCATGACGCAGCCGTCAGCAGTCTCGAGCATCTGTGGCAGGATCAACAAGCGAATCCAAATCATCAAACTTCCTCCCAATTACGAGGCAATTGGTGGCATCCTGGCCTTTCAGGCACCAGGCTGGTCCTCAGCAAACATTCCAAAGCCTTGCAGGTACCCAGAGAGGAAAACGAGGGAGGTGGTTTTCCACCCGATGGACATGGCGTGTAATTACTGTTGGCATATCCTGATTTTTTTCTATTGCTCATCGCTGGTGTCTCTAAAAACTCCTTGATATTCAGAGGGCCCCAACCTCAGCAGGTTTTCATAACATGATTACATTGTGAAATTATATTTCACGCCTGTATATTAGTGCACACAAACACACTTTCATCATGTATCGGAGAGGAGTTTGCTCTGCTCTGATACCGTGCACCAGAGGATGTCTACAAATTGAAATATTTCAGGGTAGTTATCCTAAATAACTCCACGCAGGGAAACCTGCATCGTAGCACAAAAGCACCTTCCTGTCCTTAATCATAATCCATTTTAAACATGGATTATGCTGATGCAAACAGGGCACTCCTATTTTGGAATAATTTTAAATAGGAGTAGTTTTTGTGCTTTCGGCTCACACCCTGCATTATCCAAAACAGCTTTGAAGTGTAAACAAGCCTCTCGTCTGTCTGTAGTATTTCCATTCTGCTCCCTGGCTCTTCCTTTGGGAAGGGGCAGAGCAAAACCAGACCAGCAGAGCCTGTCCTTTAGGTCTTGGCTTTCACAAACTTCATGCCAAGGGCCATTTCCACTCCAATTCCCAGTTTAAATGCGCCCCTGAGCTTTTGAAGGGACTATTTAGATGTAAGCTTCTGACTCTGAGCCATCTCCACAAATTACAGTGGTACATAAAATGGTTCTTTACACACTTTTCTGAAAGGTTTGTATTTCTAATCTCCCGTGCTCCCTTTTGGGATGGTTTGGTTATTTCTTTATTATCAGCAGCCTACTCTGCAACCTCTAGAGAAAACATGTGGGTATGACTCTGAGAAAGGTTCAGTCTAATGAGGGTAATGACTCAGACCCATGTCCATCTGTCCTGTCCCTCGCTGTGCCCAGCAATGGATGTGTAGGGAAGGCTGCAGACGTGTTCTCCAAGGTCTCCCCTTTTCCATCGCGTTAAGAGCCATTTACGGGTCTGCTTCCATGAAATCCATGGCTTCTTACGTGGCAGCTGTTCGTGTATTTAAACCTGCTTCCTGACCGTTTCATTTGGCATCTGCCTCTGGTTTTAGTATCATCTTTCCTCCTTTGTATTCTTTTTACACCATTGTTTTCCACCCCTCTGTCTCTCGCTGCTCCTGTCCTTCGAGGGGTGCAGCTCTGCTCCCTTGGCACAGGAGTCACCTCCCACCTGAGCTCTCCCTGCCTGCTTCTCTCCATGGCTTTACTGGTTGGGCTGGCTGGAGCTGCAAGTGGCATCCCAGACAGAGCAGCACCAGGCAAGCACACGTATGTCATGCAGCATGATCTGTTTTCTGGTTTGTTAACCCTTTTTCACCAGTTCCCATCGTTTTATTTCTAAGCTCCTGCAGACAGAAGGTGGCTGTTTTCAGAGTCCTGTCCACAGGAATGCCACGACCAGCAGCTCACTTGGAGAGCTTCGCTGCAGATGGATTAGCTGGCTTATTCAACCTGCTAATTCATCACTCATTGTCTTGACACCATGAGGCATTTCTGCAGCTCCTCACAGACAGGTTTAGATTTGACTGTCCCGAGTATTTCTGGAGCATCTGCAAACACATCCCTTCACTGTTCAGCCCCAGCGTCACCAGAGGCACTGGCTGGCCTGGTGGCCATGGCTCGTGCAAGCAGGGCACAAACACCAGCTCCTGTCACCCCCTGAGCTGCTTGTGACTGCACAGAGCAGTCAAACATCAGCCAGGCAACGGGAGGATACTGTTTCTTAAGACTATATAATATTTCAAGGCACAACCACAGAGGCAGAAGGATCCTCGTTCACAAAGACGATGGAGGTGCTTTCTTCAAATAAAAAGAGGTTTATTAAGGTAATGAGAATGACACTGTGGTGTGGGTGTTGTACATCTATTGCAGCATTAAGAGAAACAACAGCAAGTACAAAATCCTGCAGAACTTCTATAGTCATTATCATCACAGCCTATCTTGTCCATGCTACAGGTTTGTGTATCCAAAACTTCATTCCCATTTCTAATGGCAGAAAATTCAAAGACTTTCATCTTCTGAAAATAACCCCCCCAAAAAAAGGCAAAACAAACAAAAAAAAACCCCAACTCGATTTGATATAAATAACTTGCACTGGACATTTTAAAACTTTCAGATTTTAATTACACATAAATAAATATATACAGATTTAGAACAGTTCAGTTTGGCCTGGTTCAAGTTCTGCTCCTTGTGCTTTATTAATTATTATTAATTTTAGAAACTTGTGTGCTGTTTTCTGCAGGTTGTGGAGTTTAAGCTAGTCCTGGGTTTAATTTAACCTGCTTTCTCCCCGGCTGTGACCGCGGCAGTTGGGAAAGCTCCTCGAGCGGCTCCTGCCCTGGGAACCATGGGCTGAGTGGTTTGGTTTGCCCGTGCCCTCGTGGTGCAGCTTCAGGGCTCCTCAGCCCGGGGGGAAATCCGCCCCGGGGTCTTGGTTTGAGAACTGTAAACGAAGTCTGAAACAGCTTTAAATCCAAAGCAGTTCTGCTGGCAATTTTCTCTCGGCCCGGCTTTAGGACTGGGCAGTAGGTGAGGAAAGGGGAAGGTTTCCGGGGTGCTTGTCAAAAGCAGCCGATAAATCCCGGTGCAGCCAGCGACCCAGCTCCCTGCCCTCTGCTGCTCCTGCCTCTGCTTGCTGCGTTCACTAGGCTTTTGCTCGCTCTTCTCGGGTTCTCAGTTGGAACAGGTTCCTGGGGCATGTCAGGGTTTCACTGTGGGTTTTTAAAGAACAAAACAAAATGAAATTGCACATGACTTGGCTTCCTGCATCCACGAGTTAGTTGTGGTTTGTTGTTGTTGGTTTTTTTTTTTTTTTTAAAAAAAAAGGCAAAACCCCAAAGCCATCAGCCTGGCTTGTTTTCTCAGTCTCACTACGTCCATTGGAGTTGTTTTCTTCTTAAATTCTTTAAATCTTCCTTTTTGCCTTTTCTTCGTTTGCTTCACGAGTTTCCTCCTGCGTTCAAAGGTAGCGGTTCAGAAAACAGTGCACTGGATCATCGTCCCCCGGTGCTGCCTGACGCGGCCGGGGAAGCTCCCGCCAGGGAAAGGGAGGGAGGGAGGTGAGGGAAGGAGGGAGGCAGCGCGTTATTTCCGATGCTTCACTTCTTTTTCTGACGCTTTGGAGTCTCCGGCCGCGTGCCCGTTCCCTGTGCTGTTCATGAACATTTTATCCAGCCCCTTAAGGGACTCTACCAGGTAGTTCTGGAAGGCCGTGAGCGCTGCGCAGATGGCTGGGCCCCCAAAGCCGTGGGTTATCAAGCTGAAGTGAGTCAAACAGCTCTGGACACCGGGCTCCAAGATGAGCGAGGGACGGCTGTTCCCCAGCGGCGAGCGATCCTGGGCTATCAAGTCTGCAAACTCTTTACAAATTTGCCTGAAAGAGAGAGGTTTGTGTTACTCGAAGTGCTGCTGGAAGGCTGCGGGGACAGGGGTGTGGTTGGGGTTTCTTTTCCTCCCCACTGGGAGTTTTTGGCTCCAGCCTGGGGAAAGCTCCTGGGCGCAGAGTCGGAGCTGGTGCAGCTGCTGCTGCTTTGGAAGGGCACATGTGGCAGTGCCAAAATGCTCCCCGGGGCCGCCCTAAGCTCTCCCGCGAGGGAGTGAGCCCTTCAACCCACCCTAACTCCCCACCTTGCTGCACGTCGGTCAGACCCGTGTGCAGCGTACGAGGCCGATTCCTCCCCGCAGAAAAACAGGGTTTTGGGGCTAACGCTGCCCTTGGGGGCTGCGAGTACCTAACGCAGCGATGGCTCGTTGCCTGCTGTACTCACTTGGTAGCCAGCAGCATGTTTTTCCTGGTGTGGAGCTCCGTGGGGTCGGAGTGCTGTCGGCACAGGTACTCTGCCGCCGCCTTGGCCGGGAACTCTGTTTCGCAGACGTACCCAAAATCCCGGGCCAGGTGAACGGCTTCGCCTGCGAGCAGGAGAGATTAAAAGCCCGTGTCAGTACCCGTGTGAAAGGGGAGCTCTTCCTGCAGCACCTTCAGCCAGCTCGCCGCTGAGGCTCGTTTCTGTTGGGACTGGAGCGCTTCCCTTTCTCATCCGCCACCCAAAAGCTCTCTCCACCTCTGGCTCTTGGGTTGGTGCAGAGACACCACTACCACTTACACTCATCTGCAGGATGATTAGACTACGTGGCCCCCAATGAGCTTTTGCCAACTCTCAGTGGAGCTGGGTCCTGCCTCTGCATCAGGAGGGTGCTGGGGTTGGAGCAGGATGAGGTGAGACTCTCTGGGCTGCTCCTCCAAGAGGAAGAATGCCAGAGGTGTTTCTCACTGCATCTTTCCCTACTTCTTCCAAAATTTCCTGCTTAGCCCCTCCAGATAGAGCGGAGTTATAAGCAGGGGCTGGAGGTTGGAAACGTGACCTTAGCCCCGTGACCGCCAGACAAAACGGGGCTGTGAGAATCGGGCAGAAGGAAGGGACTCGCACCCTCCCACAGCGAGCGGGAGCCCCCGGGCTGGACGCACCGGCAGCGTATCCATCACCCCGCGGACGTGCCCACCCATTGATGGAATTGATCCATCTCCAGGCGTCCCCGTGGAAGTAATCAGAGCTGATGGCAATTGATCATGCCCAACACCCGAAATCCCGCTCGGGCAGGCAGGGCTAATTTGACTCTTCCCCCCTGCTGCTCGTACGTATTAGGCCATCCATCCTAATAGCATTAACCTACATCCCATCACAGGCTGCTCCCGGAGCTCCGTCTGTGAAGCCGTGGTAGGGGGAAAGTGTCTGTGCTTCCCACATAACGACAACATTTTCCACTTCATCTCCTCCTCCAAAGAAGGAGCAAATAAGGTAAACCTAGAGAGTCAGAACTGCAGCTGTTTGGATCTTAAAAAACAGTCAGGAAGCAATAGCTGCTGAAAAACAGTTACTGTGACCCTAAAATAGGGCTGTGAGACCTCACGACGAGAGCCAAGGCTGGAGCCAGGATTTGCTTCCACCTCTTTCTGAGAGCTAAAGGATGTTTCTGGAGTTGAAGCACAGCCCCGCTGCTCCCGGGGTCTGTGCTGGAGCCGCTCCCTCGGGGCAAGTGCTGGGTGTGCAGAGCAAAGGCTCCCGAAGGAAGCTGCGGGTCTACCCACAGCCCTCCCAGTGCTCCCAGTTCCCCGGTCCCTGTTCTCCCCCATCGACGGGAAGGGCTGTGTGAGAAAAGTGTCTCATCAGCACTAAAAGCTCCGGCCTTGTTTTGAAACGAATGGACACTGGGAAGGCAGAGGGGAGAAAACAAATGGAACCAAGACAGCAAATGTCCAGGAAAGCGGGTGCCTGGGGCACAGGAGCACAAGCCAGTGTCTGTGTGCTGAGTAATGGCACCGCCACAGCCCTTCCTCCGGCTGCAGCATCTCCCAGTACCACAACTGGCTGCGGGAGGAAACTGCACCCAGCAAGCACCCATGGCACTGCTCTTTTGTTTGCTACAGGCTGGTAAAGAGTAACCAAAACATCAGCAGCCATCTCAAATCAAAATGTACGTTTCTTCCTTCTTTCTTTCCTTCCTTTCTTTCTTTCTTTCATTCTTTTCTTTCTTTCTTTTCTTTTAATGGAAATCAGCCTCTCATTCAGCATGAACCAACTGCCCTCAGTAACAACCTCCGCCTAATGAAGCGGGTCATTTAATTTGCTGGCGACAATGGAGATGATTTTCTATTCAGAGGCTGCGGGCAGCTGCCTCCAACACGCTGGGTGCAAACACAATGGATTCCACAGCTCGAAGAGAGTCGGAGCTGTCACTGCATTTGTTTGCACCCCGTGTCCTTCTCCCCCAAGACGGGCGCGCAGAGCCACTCTTACCTTCCACCAGGGATGTCAGCAGGGTGACGTTGGCAGCTTTGCGCCTTCCTGCAGGGAGGTTTAGTCCGATCTTCTCTAACCTTTCCCTTAAACACCGACCCCCGTTTTTTGACTTTGCTCTGAAAAGAGGAAACAAGGTCGTGGGGGGGGGGGGGAAATGATCATGTATTTCATGTTAAAGTAACTATAACTAATCCCAGTTTGAGCTTTTAGGTTTGAAAGGGAAGGGGAAAAAGCAACAAAAATGCCATTCCCCGATACACCGCGCAGCAGAATTTCCTGTCTCCGTGAATCTGAGAGGTAAGAGGTGTGCTGAACACCAAGCTTCCTTCAGCACTACCCCAGCGTGTCGGTGTGGGGCACAGCCCCGCGTCCTGGGGCTGCCGCCGGGCTGTCAGGAGCAGCTTACCTGCGGAGGACTCCTCCGAGGAGAGAGGCGTTGAGACACTCTGGGGGCGAGAGCCTCCTCTGCACCTCCCCGACCGTCACCTTGTACTTGGAGGTGGAGCTGAGAAGGGAGAGGCGGCCAGGCACGGAGCAGAAGACCTCGTTGGGATTCGTCACCCCTCCAATCAGGCCGTCTTTGTTCATTGACAGGGTGGAAATGGTGGTGCCGTTGGCCTTCGAGGGGATGGGCACTGGGAGACAAGGAAGGGAGAGAGAAAAGGAGACCCTGGCTGAGAGCTCCAGAGCCGGAGAAGCCACTCAGCGACTCTCCGGGCAGGTTTCTAGCCCCCAGTGCCCATCCACTGGAGGTGTCAGTGGGGCTGGCTGGGATAGCTCAGTTACCTCCTCATTTTCCTCAATAGAAGAAGAGAGGTGGGGTGAGGAAGCCAAACTAAATAAAGAAAAAGCTATGGGAGAAGCCTGGTCTCTGCTCTCGCCTGCTTTCCCACGCCTCCCAGCTCTCCTGTAATTAAACCCAAAGTTTTGGGCCGGTCTCCTGGAAGGCTGAGAACCGTCCACAGTACCGCTGACCGTCACCATGAGCAGCTTCCCCTCCCTGTCTCCCGCAGGCTCTCCTGGAGGTGGGGTGGCAGGGGGAAGCACCAGCTTGTCACGCTGCCCTCGGTCCTCTCGCGGCTCCGGGATGGGATCGCAGCCGCAGCCCAGCTCTGCGCAGGCACCGGCCACGTCCCACCGGGCAGGGTCAGCAGGGCTGAGCCCAGACCTTCCTACACTGTGGAAAACCCAGGAGGTGCTGGGGTGGCCAGGAGCCATGTTTGTCAGTATGTGCCCACAGGAACCTGCGGGAAGAGTTTCTTTGACCTCAGCTTTGGGATTAGCTCCAGGATAAGCCACAGCCCTAAACTTTCATCATCCCTGGTTTAAAGGAATCTTGAGAAGATCAATCCCAGTTAATCCAGCAGACACTTCCTTTTACTTAATGGGCAAAAGTCAGCTAACACAGGAGGTTTGGCCAGGCAGTGGTGACTGCAGCATCACATTGGGCCCGTGGCATCAGACCCAGGGTGAGATGGGCACCATTTTCCCATACGTCATCCCAGTGAGGAACGTTCTTAGACGCAATAAAGATTTATAGGTTAAAAGTGTGGCTGAAACTTGTGCCAAATCTCTTTGGCTTTTCTGTTCTGAATTTAACAACCAATTTAACCCTGGAGAAAAAAAACCCCAGGTTTTGAAAGAATCCAAAGAGGACTGCAAATGCCACCGCTCCAGGTCCTTCCAGCCCTGGCATTCCTTGTAGTTCCACTTTCAGGTGGTTCCTGCAAGTAATGCAGCAACGAATGCCAGGGCAAGATGCAGGTTTTATACAGGAAATACACATGCCCAAAATGAAACAGAAAGGCTGCAAATTAATTGGGGAGGGTCCATAGACTGGACCTATTAGGGGCAGCTTACAATCGGCGTATTGTAAGTATAGCTCAGCAACTTGTTAGGGTGGCAATTAAAAAGTAGCATGTGTTATATAAAAATGGCTGATGTTTTAGGGCTAAAAGATGACTGGAAAGGAGCTGAGGTACGTTAAGTTTCCTCTCAGCACGAAACTTGCACAGAGTGAGGGGACTGCAGGACAGGGTGCTCTGGTGCCCTGATGGGGTCAGCAGCTGCGGTGCTGGCTTTGCCACGACTGTAGCTGGTTGAGGGATGGTCAGGGGAGAACAAACATGGGAACATCACCGTGCAGCGTAGGAAATTGGAGCTATTTCCAGGAAGCAGCAGCTTCAAAGCTTTCTTCCTCAGTCTCAGAACAGGTTATGTTTGTCTCTAGGGGATACCCTTAGAATCAAAACTCAAAGCATGTTTTACAAACATCCACACATCTCTGCCACGGGCGTGTGTCTCTTCGGGCACCCAGCGATGTGTGTTCTGCCATGGTGAGGGACACCCCCAGAGCAGACAGCCCTGGAGAGCAGGCGTTGCTCGTAGAACCACAGACTTTGTCTGTCCACGAAGAGCTCTGTGTAATTCAAACACCGGCACACTGGTGCATGCCCGAAATCATGCGCTGCCGTGCGTCCAAGCCGCATGCGTGGCTGGGGACCCGCGTACACACGAGGGACAGAGCAGCCATGCAGGAGGGAGGGGAACGGTGCCTCGCCGTGACACATGGTGTCTGGGGAGGAGGCAAATCCGGCTGGCACCAGGATGAGTTAACACCGGAGCTTCTGGAAAACCAGGCTGGAGATGGATGCGATACGGCTCCGGTGTGCATGGGCAGCGTGCGGGGAGGTGCAGGGCAGGGCAGGCACAGAGGGGTGCCCGTGCACAGCATGGAGACACCACAACACTTCTGAAACATGTACTGGCATTTGTAGGAATGATGCTACTGTCCAAAACAAAACCCCTTGGAAGCTGTAACCCGGAGCCTCCCGCTGTGAAGGTTTGTGCCCAGAGCAGTCGGGCCAGCCCCGCTCCGTGCCACAAGCAAACCGTGCAGGCACCGGGCCCCTGTCACAGAGCAGGAACGCTGGCATTGCTCTTCTGCATCCGGGCTGCAGCAGAGGCCCAACCCCACCACATTCAGCACGTGCAGGTGGGCCAGGGACTCCCGGGCCACCGGGAACTTGCAGCCCCAGCAGCGGGGCACAGGGTGCGGAGGGAGAAACAGGGTGGGTGGCTGGCCCAGCATCACGCAGGGGTTAGCGGCAGCGCTGGAGACTGAGCCGGTCTCTTGAGTCCTGTAACAGTGCTTCATCCATTAGACAACGTTGCCTCAAAACAACAACAATAAACACAGCCCCGTGCGCCATTAATTATTAATTATTGTTATTTGGCCTCACCTGCTGCTGTTTGCCTGGTCTGATCTGCAGCTTGTTTGCCCATAAACATGCTGCAGGAGGGAGACAAGCTACCATTAAAGCCTGACAGCTTTGTTTCCTTGGCTTTTGGGGAACCAAAATTGTCTCTTGTCATCTGAGTAAACCAAAAGTCCCCCTCGATCTTCAGTTGCTGCTTTCCTGTTCCCGCAAGCAGCAGGTGATCGGAGCACCTGAGCCAGCCTGCAGACAAGAAGGAAGCATGAGACCGTTGCGGGTGGGGACGGCGCGCAGCCGACAGCCCAACGCCCCGGGAACACACCGACCCCGCTGCCGCCGCGGGCGAGAGCCGCGGGTCCCTTCCAAAGCAAGCCGGGTGCATGCAGGCGCCTGGCCCCGCTCCGAGCGCCGCGGGCTGCTTCACCCCGCCTCGAGTCGAGGGTTCAGCCGAGCTACGGGGCAGAGAAGTACGCTGTCGGAGCGGAGACGGGGTTCTCATGAGGAGGTTTCCGGGTGCCGGGTGCTGAGCGGCCACAACGTGAGCGGGAGGCACTCGGCACTGTGGTGCCCGAGCAGAGGAGTGGCCAGGAAGGTGCTGACCTGAGCCCCACATGGTGCTTTGCAGCCGTGAATAGAAATGTCACGTCAGTGTCACTGCACTGGACACCCTTTCTGAGGTTTCCTGGGAGATGTCTGTCCTTGGCACGGGGACAGGTCACCGTTTTTTCCTCCCCGAGCTGCCTCTCACCCTGCTCATCCCCACGGCAGGGACTTGGGCAGGCTCAGCTCCCACTCATGAGAGTTTTCAGCAGAAACACGTCCCAGAGATGCTCGTTCGTACAGCGACAGACAGACGCGTTACACAGGCTGACGAGAGAAGGGTTAGATGCTGGTACCCAAACCACCAGGTGCCCAGGTGCTTGGCCCCCTCCCTCCTGCCTGATGAGTGGGACAGGGCTCAGCTGGCTCAGCCCAGGGAGCTATAAAGGGCAGGACACAAGGTGCACTTCTCTCTGCAAGGCTGTGTTTGGGTTGGTTCAGCTGAAGAAAGGGGAAGAGAGGAACATTCAGCTTTTAGTAACAGCTCAGAAAACTCCTGGGGTGTGTGAGGTGTTTTTCTCTTATGTCCATCTTTGCTTTCTGCTCTTATTGCTATTATTTCTTTATTTCCTAACTGGCCCCCACATGAGCTCTGCAAGCTGAGTGATAGATGGGAAAATGGAGGGTGAGCTGGGGAATGTCTGCTCTTCAAAGCCGGGAGCTGCGTCCAGACCCATCAGTGCTGGTGGCCCCTGATCAAGAGCCTCGTGGCAAAGATGCAGATGGATGTAGGGGAGCAAGAGGCTGAAGGTGTGTGCTGTGCTGCTGGCTGACATCTCCTCCAGCAAGAAATGTTGGGAGGAGAGAGGAGGGCTTTGAGAAAATGAGCTGCCGTGAGTGGGTTAGTGTCACCCAGAGAGCTGGGGATGGCGGGAGAGGGACTGAAGCCCTGGGCACAGTCCTGGCAGGATAAGTCTCTGATGTAGATATGTCTACATGGGGCAAACTGAAAAAATACTGTAGTCTGCTCCCTAAACACCCTTGATCATTGAGGTTTGGTTACTTCACTTTGTCCCCCTAAAGTTTGTTTGCTCTTTCCTTTAGCTGCCGGGTTCCTGAGACTGTTTTACCCCATGGGTTGCTTAGTTCAGCTTCATCCTGCTACCTCTAATTCAGCAACTCCCAAAGGCCTTGGCTGGTGTTGCTGATAGTGCCTCACCCAGAGGTGAGCTTGGCTGTGGATTTCATGAACTACAGCCCCAGTGAAGTGTTTTGCCCTGGTGAGTCTCGGGTCCCGGGGGAGCCTCAGCGGGGCTGGGTGCGGGTGAGCACTGCGGGGCTGCGCTGCGTGAGTGCCAGAGGGGTCTGATTTGAAAGGGAACCTGCTTTTGCAACGAGGTTACGCTGGCAGGCCTCGCAGAGCTTCACAGGTTGCTAATCCCCAGCCCAGCACTGGAACAGGACCGGTCACTTAGGTTGTTAACTCACTCCCGGTGCCTGTGTGAGCTGGTTTATTTTTGCAACTGGTGAAAATGGAGGCACAGAACAAGCTAAACGATTTCCCCAAGCTCAGGCACATGGGCGTGATCAGAGTGCAGGCGCTTCTGGGCTGTGGGAATGCTTTTATCCGGGCTCTACACAGCTTCCTAACGCTTGGGCAATGGCTATAGAAAACTCACTAAGCATGGCCTCTGCTTTTATCACTCCAGCCTTTCTTTTTGATGCTGTGGAATATTTGTCACTGCATCATCTTGTCTTGTGATGCTCTTGTGGTTTGAAGTTAGCCGCTGAGAACGGCAGTGCGTCAGTAATGGGCAAGCAATGTCTTGCTGAATGTGGGAAGGGAAAAACTCTCCTCATTTCATCTGTACAATGTCACGGGAAGTGTTTCCACGAGGCTCAGCATCTCATTGCCTCCTTTAATGTTGCAAGGCAGGTACCACTGGCAACACGTTAGACATCCCGTGGGTGTGTTGAGCAGTGCAGAGCGACACAAACTTCCACGCGAGCCTCCTGCCCTGGTGCTACACAGCAGGTACACGAGGCTTTGCCTTCCCTTTGAACCCCCGAGGCTTGTGATATCCCATCAGAGGTGTTTGTTTTTTTCTGTGCTGAGTTGGATCTAGTTTGGTTTTTAAACATTCCTTGGGTGTAACTGTCAGATGATGAAACTTGCACCGCTCTCTGCTGCAGCATGAAACCCGCTCATTCAGAGAGCCTCATTTCAGAACAGGTCCTGGGTTTCGAGAACACCAGTCCTCATCCCTTGACTCTCCTGAGCTGGGGAGCACCCTGCTCGTGTGTGGTTGTCCCCCATGTCCTGCACAGCCAGTAGCCTGGGTGCCTGAGGGCTGGGATGGCTGCAGCCAGCTCCCTGCTCTACCGGGGAATGGTTTTATGACACTGGGCAGGTCACGTCCCTAATTTGGGCTTGACTGTCTCTGCCAATAAAATGGAGATGATAGTATCTACCCGGGAGGGATGCTGAGATACCCAATTAAAACTTGCCAAATGATTCCTGGATGAAAGATTTCTCCAGGTGAAAAGTCTGAGTGGTAAATGTTGGTCCAGTGCCTAAGCATGGGATGTGATGATGCTCCTTGGGGAGGCAGATGTGTGTGGAAAGGCCATCCCCATCAACACAAGGTACTGACACCTCCAGTAATGCTGGAGGTGTGATGGGATGCCACAGCCTTGTTTCTGTGGGGGCTCCTCAGGAGATACTGGGCAGAATGGTGAAAGAGAAGAAGCGCCACTGAACTGGTGATCACTTGGTTGTGGATGGAATAAGGAGCCTTGTGCCTTCCAGGTGTCCCAAGTAAAGCATAACGTTTCTAACACTTGTGTTCTGGTTTGCAGAGGTGGGTCCCTTAGCTTTTAAGTTTCAGGTACAAAGAAGCAGCAAAAGAAACCCATTCTTCAAAGGCTTTACCCAAAAGCCTCTGAGAATTTCTTGCTTTTCCTGATGAGTTTCAGCACAGACTGGTCTGGAGCCTCTGCTGCCTCATCGTCCCTCTCCTGTGCAGTCTGGGGTGATGATGCTCTGGCTCTGCGCTCCTGCGCTCCCTCTCCTTCCTCATCTGTGTTCACAAACATTTGTGTCTGAAATCACTACTGAAGTTCCTGGAAGTGGCCCTTTTTATGTATAAATATTCAATGCAAAAGCAGGGTCTGTGGCTCAGGCTCTGCCTGTGGGTGCTGCTGGGAGCTGTGGGATCATGGTGCCTGGGCTCAGGGGCTGAGTGTACCCCATCACCTTCTGGTTGGAAGGGAAAAGAGACTTTCACTTAAAAAAAATAAATGGCATACTGACTCATTTCCACAGGAGGCGTGTGTTACCTGCTTGCAAAATGATTTCTAAGCAGGAAAATTTGTGGTACTTGGAAATCGAATTGCTTATCGTGGTGTTATTTGTGCAGTTCCATTTCCAGATGGAGCTCGGGGTGTTGCAAAGGGAAAAACAAGTCCAGAGGGAACATGCAAATTGCTGCCCGTCTCACAAGTCTGTTTTCTTCTCTCCTTAGATGCATTACAGGTAAATCCTCCTCCTCAGCAGCACAGAATCCCTGGATATTGGAGCTTCTGTTGCAACATCCCTTTCAAAAGTGGGAGTGCGCTGCGGCTTAGACGGCATTTTAAAGGGGTATCAGTTAATCCTTTTAGGAGCCTACCTGGGACAAAGCGATCGCTCTTCAGGCACAGTGCTGTCTCCAGCCACCAAAGGCTTTTATCTCCTCAGCCCCCTGGTCCCCCTCTGGGCCATGCCAAGCTCAGCTTGGCTGCGCTGGGTACCACTGCAGTTCAGGGCAGCCCAAAAACCGCTGTGGGAGGCCTGGGTCGTGCTGCCCTGCAAGGAGACACCTGCACCTGCAAACCTATTTCTGTTTTGCTTTGAGGATGGTGCAGGTCAGACCAGGACAGCCCTGAGCCCCTCTGTTTGTTCCTGTGGTATTTGGGGTGTCCTGTGGCTCTGCCCCACTCTGGGCAAAGAGCCAGGGTGGGGAATCTCTGGCTGATGGGAGGTTTGTGTGTAGCCTCTGACCAAAGGCGCTCCAGAAAGGTGCGGGATTCCTGCTGTCTTTCAGGAAGAGCTTTCAGTGAACTCATCTAACTTTCGTTTGAATGTCTCTGTAAATTATAAGATGGAGATACATATATGAAGAATTATCTGCATGTGGGTGTGAGCCAGAGGCAACTGCTCCGACCATCCCTTTAAAAGCCCTTTTTCACTGCGGAGGTGCTGCAGAGTTCAGTTGCTTCAATTTCCTGGTGTTTCAGCAGAGAGGTATTTATTGATGGTCCAGGGAAGGAGGTCAGTGCCATCAGCTATATTTCAAACCCACAGCCTGTAATTATCCCTTCTTCCCAGAGGGGATTATACAGGTATTTTCTTTATCTCAAATGCACAACCTGAACCAAGTCCCCATGTCAAAAGAGCCTCTCTAGGAAACGCTGTAATCGTCTCGAAGGCCTTTTCAAATGGATGGATGGAAAGAATCTTGTTTTTTATCTCTGGGCTTTCCAGATTGCTGAGTCCTGATAGGGAAATGGATCTCGGACCCTTGGAAGAGGACAGGGAGCAGGGATACAACTCGGCAGCCTCAAACTATTCCCATGAGAAAGCTAATCAGGAGCGGTCCCATGCCTATGCAAACCTCTTGTACTTAACATTTTGTTTCCCATGCAAATCAATACATTAGGTTACAACTCAGTGTTAAGGTGCTATGTGATATTCATTGCATTTTTCTTTCTGTGCCTCTGTTTTACCCAGTAAAGTACCTGCCGTGTGTCACTGCAGGTGTCTCCTGGGGAGCTTCAGACCGGATCGATGGGGCAGGATGGCTCAGCCTCCCCGAGACCAGCAGATACAACACCTCGGTTAAGGACGGTACCTGCTCAGTATATTGTGCCTTGATAGGAATGGCCAATCAGTAGAGCAACAGAACCTATTCAGAGCTTTCCAAAAGCACCTTGTGCTCCTGCAGGACTGGGAAGGGAATTAATAGGTGGTTTGCAATTAATAATTTCAGCTAATGCATTTCCCTGCTTTACCCTTTAGGAATGACCTGGCTTCAAATGTGCTGCTTGCTCAGAATATTTTTGTGAATTTTTTGGGAACTGCTCACAATTTGTTGTGAGTTTCCACATCTTTTCCTGCTGTACTTCTCTTTATGAGTTGGGCAGTGCTGTCTGGGGAGCCTCTAATGCAGCAGCCAGAGCAGCAACCTCAGGAACTCCCCACTGGAAAGTAGCAAATATGAATGATTAAAATGTCCTTCTAATGAGTGAAACCCAAGTGCTTGAACCTTCACAGGAAATGAAGGAAAAAAAAGGATTTGGATTCTGCTTTTGAATGTCAAAGTGTATTTGCAGGTATTCGCTGCTTGGGGGTCTTGCCTTGTGCTGGAAGAGCTGCTCTGACCCGACATTGCCCAGTTCCCCCCCCAGCACTGTGCTTCTCGCTTGCACCTCTGCAGCTTCATTTGAAAGGTCAGTTTAGTGCAGTAATTCAGAGTATTTTACCTCCCCCGATTCAAAATTAATTTTTTCTGAATCTGCAGCTAAGCCCTTTCGTGTCTACATTAGAAAAATAACTATTTAAAATTCAGTTTGATTGCTAACTGCTCTGGGTGGACCCGTGTAGCTCTGCCCCTGCTTGGGCAGAATTCCTGTTTCACCACAAAAAACACACAGGTGTTGGGAAGGCAAGAAACTGAAACAGGAGAGCCCAGGGATTTAAGCCAAAGGAACTGGAAACCTGTGCTGCTCTGTGCTGACACCAAGGAAAGTTTCCCATCCGATGTCACCCCCGGTCTGGTCCAGCCGCGCTGCAGCGAGCGCTCCGGACTCGCACGTGCCGCTCAGCTCTGCCCTGTAGCTTTAACCATCACAGGTTGATTCATTTAGCAGCACAAACTCCCATTACATTTTGGCAACCAGTCTACGGGATCTTTATGTGTTTAAACAGTATAATCCATTTTGCAGTAACATGCTTGAGAGGTTTTCCCTGTATTCCCCATAGAAGCGCCTGAATTTGTGTGGCTTGGATCTACATAATCTGAAAAGGGAGAACAAAGATGCAGTGTCTTCTGCGAGCGGCAGCGGATCCCGGGTAAGCCACGGTGACGCTGCTAACAATTTGTTAAAATGTATTTAGGTTATTGAAGGGCAAAAGACCCTTCAGCAAAGATTAGACATGAATAATAACAAAAAAATACTTCTCTTCATATAGACCTTGCTGCCAATCTGCAGGGCATGCGGGAGGGTTTCAGTCGGAGTCTCTGACCGCAGCGTGTGAATCTGTCGGGTCACCTGCAGTTCTGGAGTCACTGGCTTGCCCGGGGATCGCTCTGGGGAGAGGCACCACTTGCCCACCGTCACAGCCAAAATGCTTTCCCTTCTCCTTGCTCGGACAATGCCCTGGGTTTCTAATGCCTGTGCATTGCTGGGACATCTGACAAAGTAGATGTATTGCAGTCCAGACAGCACCATGCCCTGGCCAGGATGCACAGACTGGCCCAGGATGCCAGGGCACACATTAGAAAACCTCTCCAGGACCCATCACAGTGCCATGGAGGAGCCATGGGGAAGGAGCAACATCTACGTGTTTCCGTGGGGAAAGCTCTAACCAGCCACAGAGACAGCGTGGGGAGAACCCAGGCTGCTGCGGGAGCACACGGGTGAGTGTGGTACAGCTCTTGCAGTGTCTACAAACCCCTCTGATGATGCCTCTTCAGTGACCGCCTGTCTTGCTGACTTGGCTCTTGTGCTTGAAGCACCCTGAATACCCTTGGTCAGGTCCTCTGCTCACATCCCACCAGCCCCAGGACTGCAGCCCCCTTTCCCTGGCATAGGGGGCCATCCCGGGGAGCCCTGGGGACACACTGTCCCCATGAAGCCACCTCACTGGGGACACCACTTGTTCCCTGGGACCTGTCTGACCAGTCTGGAGGGAATAGAGCCTGACCCGATCCCTTGCTCCCTGGCGCCTCGGCACTTGGGTGACTGAAGCCAGATAAATACCTGAGATAGAGGGTGGGGAGACTTGGCCTGGCTGGAATCCCAAGCACGCACCGCAGACACTGCGATGGTTTTTGGGCTGCAAAGGTGAACCCGCTCACAGCTCCCCTCGTCCTGCTCCAGAGCCCCTCACTCCTGGGCTGTGGACACACACTGTATTCTGGGACATTTAATTGCAGTGGGTATCCTGGGCTTGTTTCTAGCTATTCCTTCACACTCCCTTGTGCTTCTCGGCTCTTTTCCACCAAGCTACAACACTTCGCCTCTCTCCAAACTGAAGAGGATACCCAGACACGGCAGAGCTGGGTATGGGACAGGGCATGGAGGTGAGAGCTGAGCATGCAGCAGCTCTGTGCATTCTATCTACATTTCCTAATTAGTTCCTGCATTAAGAATTAAAATAAACAAACAAATGGAAGGACAGCAAGAATGAGTAACTCCCTAGGATCACACAGGAAAGGGTGGGATGGTTTAGTGGTTAGGGTGCTAGACTAGAACTTCAGAGAACCTCATTTAGGCTCTTCAAGTAATTAAGGCAGATTGCAAGCATTTTTTTTCTGAGATCATGTATCTTGGAATATTACTAAACAGGGAGGAATGGTCTGTGTTTGCTCTGCTCTACTGCAGAGCATGGGTAGCTGCAGCCCTGCTTGCCCCACAAGCAGGGTCTGGGTCAGCTGAGAGCTGCGAAAGTATCTCTCAGCCCCAGATATGGCAAAAGAGCTCCTCCAGAGCCAGCCCAGTGTGCCCACAGTGCCTCAGTGCTGGCCTGTGGAGGAGCCTCAGCTGGAGCCCATCTCCTGGAGAGGTGCTGGTGGTTTGACTCACGAGCCACATGCCAGAAAGCAACCCAAGCTGGCTTCTCTGAACCTAGCCTTTAAGAACTGCTCTTTACTTCTGACAAAGAAAAGAATCCATTTAAAAACATCTAATTAAACAGTAAGTCATGACAAGGTACATGAAACTTGGAGATAACACATGCCTTGGAGGCACTGGGGAGGTTGAGACAAAGCCCAGCGCCTTCGCCGGTACCCGCGCATGTTATCTCACACGAACACACACCTGGGTTTATCCTGGTGCAATTATAGGACATTAAAAATATAATTTTAATGGAGGAATGGTGATCTGGATGCAGTTCAGAGTAAAAACTTTCTTTTAAGTTTCACTGTTTGATTAGTAGGTGTTCCTGCCGCGCACGCGCGTGTGCGTGAGGGAGAAGCGCCCGGATCGGGAGGTGTTGACAGTGTTTTGATGAACGCTGCACCTCACGGTGTGTGCGAGGACTTGTCTAAACTCTAAAGCCTTTGTGAACAGTGCTAAGGCAGCAAAGCCTCCAGACAAGACCCGGCTTGTCCCAGGTGAGCCCCTTTTCCCACTCAGGCAAACTACTGCAGCCGATAGAGCCTCAGAAAGCTGGGAGGGTTCTGCCAGGCGAGCTCAGCACCCTGCATCTGACTGGAGCCCAAGCACCTCCACCCATGGCCGTGGACACTTTTATAAGACATGTCTTCACAGCCCCTGGTGTTTTACAGGATGACCTCATTTATTACCTTGCTCGTCACAGGAAATGATGTTTATCTAATCTACCATTCTTTCAGGATTTTTTTTTCCCTGCCACATCTGGCTTCATGCAGCATTTCTTACAGCTCAGTTCCTCTCCGCGCTGTAACAAAGGAGAAATGGCACCGCTGCTGCCACACCAGCAACCCAGTGCCACCAGAAGCACCACACATGAAGCCGGCGGGGAGATTTTCCTTCAAACCCTGGGGCTCCCATGCAGTGGCGAGTGGATCTAAGGATCTTGATCTCCCTCCTCTGCTGCATTCTTTAGTAGTGACAGCTACTTCTTGCAATATTTCTAAATGTGGGCTCGGAGCACTCTGAGGCACAGCTTTCCACCCATCTGTCCAGCAGCCAGCCAAACAGATCCACATTCCTGAGCAGAAACACTTGCACCGCCGCTCTGGAGCAGCCGAAAAGCCTCCCATGGAAATTCAAACAAGTCCCCAACACGAGGGAGAGCGGAGTGGCCAAATCCTTCTGCCTCCACACGAAGCCAGGGCAGTTCAGGCCCCATCGGCCCTGCACACCTGGGTGCCAGTGGCAGCTACACCCTGCTCTGCCTGTACTTGGGGTTGTAAAATGCTGCAGCCAAAGCGCTTGCCCACGAGCGGGGTGTGCAGGCCGCTGCAGCTCGCAGGGCCCTGGCTCACGCTAGCCCACTGCCAGCGGGACCCCAGGGGCTGCTCCTGCACCCAGTGTGTCCTCAGGCTCCGGGGAAAGAGATTTATATTTTAACTTGTAATAACAAGGCTCTGTCAGAAGCTCTCTGCTGAGACTGAAAGGACGTCAAAGACATAACCCCCCTCCTTATTTTATGACCAAGCTGCAGGATTATTTTTTTATTTTTATTTTTTTTTGCTACTGAGTGCATCAGCAGGGCCCTTGATTTCACAAACAGAAAATTGTCTTGTCTGGCCAAGGGAAGAACCCACACCAGAAGCACCCACTGCTCAGGGCTTGCTGTGGTCCAGGGGAGTTTCATGCCAGACGTGAGTTGCTGTTCTGGGCTATTCCAACAGCAGGGTGGCAGGTGAACCGAGCAGAAAAGCCCTGTAGCTGCCTCAGCCTAAAGCAGCCAGAGCCCTGGACTAAACTTTTCCAGAGTGAATGGTGCTGTTTTGAAGTCAAATATCTTCCTGGTGTTATATAAATGCTTGGGAGGAGAAAAAAAAAAAACAAAACCAAAACAACCAAGCAAACTAATAATAAAACAACAACAACAAAGACCCAGAAAGCCATTTCTGAAATACTTTTGAAAAAGGTGAATGAACAAACACTAATAAAAGAGATACTCATAAAAGCTCCATTAAATTCCCAAACTAAATATATCCTCTCTTTGTCACTCTGGCAGAGGGGAGCCGATGCCTCGTGTTTTGGTGCTGCTCACAGCTCTCGGTGAAATCACAGCTCTCCCTCCGCCCCGCTCAGCATCCCACAGCCGAACCGACCCCCCCCCCCACTCCACACCGGGTTTCCCCGCATCACCCGGCGCCTCCAGCCCGAGGGAATAACGAACCGGAGCCAGTCCCGAGAACAAGGGTGAAACTGGAGTTTTTACGGCCGGTTTTCAACCCGTCTCTGCCTCCCAGCACCGTTGCCCCCGCCGGGACCCGTCTCTCCCTGCTGGGGCAGCGAGACGGGGACAGCAGGGTCGCCCCCTGGGTCCTTACTGAGGTAATAGCCCCCTTTTTCCTCTGCCGATAGCCCCCTTTTTCCTCCCTCCGCCGCTTGCTAAAATCAAGGCCACCTCCAGTAAAAGGGGCTCGGGAAAAGAGCCCCGGGGTGTATCAGCCGCTGCACTCCTCAGATCTCCCCCGAAATCCCCTGTAACGACGTGAGCTGCTAAAACCCTTGAAGTTCACTTAAGAAGGCAAGAAGGAAAAGGGAACACGCGGCCAGGGATATTCCGGCATCGCGCTGAGAGGCTCCGAGCAGCTTCTTCCCGCTGCCGGGACCCGTTCGGGCTGGGGGGGACATTTGCAACGGCGGCCCCCCGCGATGGGGACGGGCCCCTGAGCCCCCCGGTTCCTGCTGGCTTTGGCTGGGAGTCCCGGAATTAAAAGTGCCTCCAAGCAGAGAAGTTAAACGGTGGCTTTAGGGATCGGGGCAGGTGATTTATATTTTGTTGAACCAGGACAACAGTATCTCGGCAACTAATTAAGGAGAGATTTATCTGTTTTCACATGCACAGATTTATATCAGATTTCTGTCCGAGGGCTATACCATCAGGAATTCGAGGATTAATCATCCCCGGTGCGGTATTTGAGATCTCGGCACGATTTATGACAAAACCGCGCGGTTTTTCCCCCTTTCCCCTCGCTCCCCACGAGAGACGCCCGCCGAGAAACCCGCCGCAAACCCGCACAGCTCCTTAACCCGCTGCCTGGAAGCCGCGCGGGAGCTCCCTCCGACAGTTTTATTTTGGTTTATTTTATTTTTTTCCTAGGGTGTAATTCATTCCGGCCGCGGGGGCCGGGGATTCACCTCGGGCTCACCTCTCGTCCCAGTTGTGGCTCCGGGAGTCAGCTCAGAGCAGACGGAGCCAGCGAAGTAAGAACGAACCCGTATTATATATTTTAAAATAAATAAAGAAAATAAAATAAAATAAATAAAGCAGACGGGAAAGGAATGAATTCGCCCGGGTGCCGCGGAGGGCAGCGGCGTTTGCTCCTGCTCTCCCCGACGAGGAGAAAGCCTCCGGTTGTTCGGGGACCCGCACGCCCTGTGCCCGGGGGGACCGGGGGGGGTTCGGGATCCCCCCCGGCTGAAGCTTCCAGAATTCCCCATAACTTCTTTTTGATACGAACTCGCCCGTTTTGCGGCATCGCTTCCAGTGGCAACGCGGGCATCGAAATACGGACGGGCGGGGACCCGAACGCCGCCGGAGCCCGGCCCGAGCCCCGGTGCAGGATGCGGCCCGCGGTGCTGCCGCCGCTACAACAAACCCTCCTCTCCGCGCCTGCACCCAAAGCAACTCCTCTTTTCCAAAGTGGAAATCCATCGATTTCTCAGCAGCTCCGGCAAACGGGGATTCGAGCTGCCGAGCAGAGCCGGGGACATCCGCGCAGCGCATCGCCCTCAAAATGCGGACGAAACCTCGTTATTTTCCAAAATATACTGTGCATCTTCCAAACATAGCAGAGAAAAAAAAAAAAAAAACTAAAAAACCAACAAAAAACAAACCAAAGCCAAAAAACCATACAAACCAAACAAAAAACAAACCAGAGAACCGAAGTGGGAAGAGTAAGTGCACAGGGGATGCAGACCTGCACCCACAGGCCCCGCTTTTCAGACCGCGTTCATTTCATTTCGTTTCGTTTCTTTTCTTTCCTTTTTTTTTTTTTTTTTTTTTTTTAATTCAGACGAAAGAGAGCTACAAACCTGTCACTAAACAACAACAAATCCTCCCGACGGGAGACGATAATTTCTAAGGAAAGGCGCACTTTTAAAAAAAAAAAAAAAAAGGAGGGGAAAAAAACCAACCCCACAACACAACAAACCAAACCCAAAACAAAAGAAGCAAACCCACTAGAACTTCAACCGAACTTCCAGACAAATATTCTCGTTGCAGGATGTTTTATGAAGTGCCCCGAGTACTGCCGGCACGCACGGACCAGCGAACGCACGCTCCTGCCCAACGCACCTCGCAGCTTGTTGCAACCATTTCTCATGCAAGGATATTTAATGAAACGCCTCTCATGCGTTCTAATTAAAGCTAAAATAATTACGGTCATTAATGCTCCACTGAAATGCCGCCTGTAATGAAGCTGCGATATTGGAATCCCAGTTTCTATGGAAAGGGGGCTGAAAGGCGCTGCGAACGCGGCTCCCCCAGTATAACCACCGCCGGGGGCGGCGAGGGACAAGCCGCACGACCGGGATATTTACCGCGGATTGCCGGGGCTGGGCAGTTACCGGGGGTTCAGCTGCGGCCGGGCCAGAGGAAATGTCCCCCGAGCCGGGGAGAGAAGAGACCGGACGCCGGGACAGGGACTGGGGCCGGAGCTCGCCGCAGCCCCGGACCTAAACCCTCTCAGTTTCCGCGGCGTTTTGCCCGTGCCAGCCGGAGCCAGCCCCCTCTGCCCCGGGGGGTGCTCGGGGTTTACCGCACCAACCCCGCGCCCGTCGGGCTGCGGGAACCTGCCCGATCCGCGGTAACCCCTCGCCGAACCCTCACGGGCGGCCGCCGTTTCGTTTGGAAACGGAACCGTGGCGCGGCACTCGAACGTGTCCTTCCCAGCTACATATATTTTTGTAAACAATCGCGGGGAGAAGCCAAGAGCAGCGCTTGGATTTTTCGTGTGAGCGACGACCCCGAGCAGCCGCGTACATCGCTCACGTTCCCCCCGCCGCCAGCAATGCCCTCGCTGGAGTTCTTGTTAGAAAAATATTTGACGGAGTTGAGCCGGTTTAAGCGCGGGGCTTTGTTTGGAAGCAGAGGGGCTGTTCAGCAAGTGGGGGAAGAATCGGCGGTAAATTAGGAGGGGCGGCGGGAGACACCGAGGGCCGTGCGAGGCCTCTGCCCGCAGCCCCGCGTCACCGCTCCGGCACCAGGAGGGAGCGGCTCTACCCCCCGCCGGTCCCCGGGGCACGGCCCCGTTTCTGGAGCCGAATGCGGGAAGTCCGTGCCGGCCCGAATTGCAGTCGAGGTGAGAGGCGAGCCGGGGCAGGATGCGGGATGCTCCCCGGCCGCAAGGACAGACGGCACCGCCACATCCTCGCCCCCGTTGAACGAGTCCTTCCGCCCGGTACGAGTCCCGCAGACCCGGCCCGCTCCGCCGCGGTCCAGCGCTTTCCCCGCCGGAGGCAGCGCGGAGCGGTGCGCAGCCCGGGCTGTGTCCCCCGCCGCCGGGAATGAGAGCTCCGGGAACTGCCGCTGGGCCCCGTCGGGGTATCCCCGGGGCTTCCCACGCAGACCGTCCGCTGCCGCCGGTAGGGTGGGCACCCGGGGCTCCCCAATAGCCAGGTCCTGCCGTCCGAGCCCCTCGGTCCCCGGTACCGGGACTGAGCGGTGGCGTTGGTACCGCCCGAAGAAGCCCAGCGGGCCGGGGGCGGACGAACGCGCTGGCCCGTTGGGAACGGCCACTCTCGTTTCAGCCTCGCCGGAGACAGCGGAGAGCCCGTCCCGACGGGAGGGGAGCGATCCCGCGATAGGAAAGCCCGACGCGGGGGAGCCCCGAGGGCAGGAGAGGGGCTCAGAGCCCGGCCCGGTGCCGCGTCCCGCGGTGCCGCCGCCGCGCTCTTACCTTTCTTGATCACGGACTGATCGAGTAGGTTCATCCCGCCGTCGTCCACGGCCTGAAAGCACCGAAGCAAGAGCCGTCAGCCGGGGCAGCTCCCCGTGCGAAAGGGCACCGGCCGCTCGGGGCGCGGGGCTATCGCGGCTGGGAGCCGATCCATCTGCTGTCCCCCGGACAGGAGAGATCGTTTGGGCACCGACGACCTCCGGTAACGGGTGCCCAAGGGCCAGCACCTCCTTGCCCGGGGGTGCGGACGCCGCGGGGGCCGATCCATATCGGCCGAGACCCCCCTCTCCGGGCGCACAGGCGGCGGCTGCATCGGTGCCCGCCGTGCCCTGCCCGCTCCCTTCGGGTACCCTCCCTCCTTCTCCCGGTACCTGGATATCCTCGATGCCGTGGTGTCCGAGGCCGTGGAGGCCCAGCGGGCCGTCGGCGAGGCCGTGTCCGCCGTCGGGCAGCCCGTGGAGCAGTCGGGGCACGGCGGGGTACTCGCGGCGGGGGTCGAGCCCCAGGGCGCGGTGGGTCTGTGAAAGCAGCCCCGCGTCGTCCTGCCGGCCGCGCTGCGGGGGCCAGGCGGGCTGCTGGTGCTGGTGCAGAGGGCTCAGCGCCGCGTACGGGTCCCCCAGGTGCGGGTAACCGGGCTCCTGGCCCTGCGGGTAGGGCAGCGGCGGCTGCGGGTACGGCGGGGGGAAGTAGGGCGGCTGGAAGTCGGCGGCGGGCGTGTGGCAGAGCGGCGGAGCCGAGCCGTAGGGCGCCTGGTTGAGCGCGGGCAGCTGCGGCAGGCGGGCCCCGGCCGGCGCCCCGGGCAGCCCCTCGGCGCGGTCCTGCGGCGACGGAGACAGCGGCCGTGAGTCGGGCACGGAACCTCCGACCCCGACCCCCCGGCCCGGCCCCGGCTCGGTGCCCGCATCCCGGCCCGCCCCGCCCGCGCCCCGGCCCGCACTCACCATGCCCGGGTAGCTGTGCACTAGCATCGGTGCGGGCCCGCGGCGAGCCCCGGGCGGGCCGGGCCCCGGGGGTGCCCCCGTCTCCGCCCCTCTATCCCGCCGGAGCGGCGTCTCCCATCGCCCGCCAGCTCCTCTGCGCCGGCCCCGACTCCATGCACGCCAGTTATAGCGGCGGGGGCGCGCCCGCCGCTGCGGGAGCGCGCGTCAGAGCGCGGGGACGGGGACGCGCCGCCCGCTCCCGCGGGGCCCCGACGGCTCCCGACGGCTCCCGGCGGATGGCGCGGTGGGACGGAGGCGGGAGGCGGCCGGAGCAGGGGGCGAAGGGTGCCTGCAGCCCCCGGGAGCGCG